>QFEW01001342.1:0-10815 GCA_003316525.1 Termitomyces eurrhizus
GCTCCCATTGTCCCGAGTTTCTGTCCCCTTATTGGGTTGAAAGAGACTGAGGTGACCAAGCATAGAAGGGTGTCCTTTCGATCCCCAAGCGTCAAAGCATACTAGAGTTTAAGAAACTCTGGGGTACTAGATGTTGCGCCACATCATTGCGATCCCCTCTTGCGGAGCTGTGAGGCAGTGCATAATATACGAAAGAACAAGGATGAACGAGAGTGGGCGACGATTTACTACGCAGTCTCTGTATTTTTACTTTGAAATATTTCATAGGACAAAGGTTGCCTATCCAGATAGTCGTGTTCAAAACAGGGGGCGTAGCTGGCCATTGAATAGTATCCCAGTCCTACCTAAGTCTTAATAATATTCCTACTTGCAGCTTGACCTCAACAATTCCTCGATACCAATTGAAACATGTGGGCATACAGTAGATCCAATTCTATGTCATCGACTGATGTCAGATACGCCAAGAAATGCTTGAAATGGACTCGTATTGGAAATTAACTTTCGACATCACATCAAGTAGTGTGATAGAAAGTTAAGCTTTGGGAGTACGAGTTCTACAGCAAAAGAGGAAGAACGCCTATCATAAAGAATCGATATGCCATACAGGACGCGGGAATGCGTGTCGTCCCGGACCTGTTTGAAGAGACGGCTTCGAGTCAAAATGTCACATTTAAAGGCACAAGGCCCACTTCATGTCGACACGCTGGCCTTTTCGACCCCGACGGGAGGCTGTACACACGTAGCTCGCGGCATTCACCAACACGTCATGGACTCATGGCCCCTTCCCTGATCAGCTCCCGAATTTCCAAATCACGAAATCCCACGCGAACAACGGGCCAGGATGGATGGTTCTGTAGGCCCATTTGTTGAGGCCCCGGGAAGCTCCCGAGAAACCCTTGTCCAGAAATTTCCCACATCTCGGCCTCAAATCCGTAATTTTTGGGGAGTTTGCATGATCAGAGGCCTCAAATCCGCAAAGTTGGGACTTAAATTTGTTCAAAATTTCCCCTCAAATCCACTATTTCGCGGACACGGGAGCTTCCCGGGGCCTATTTGTTGTTGAGCTGTGGACTCCCAATTATTGTGGCCAAATGATGTAAATTTGAGTCTCCGAAGAAATCCGCCGCACAGAGGTCGCAAAAGGATCAAAGGAAAGATATCTGAGTAGAGTAGAAGAAGTATTATTATGTTTTCGTGGCATGGTCCAATCACAGAAACACCAGGGTTCGCTAGTTAACTAGATATTGAGTGAGTTCTAGAGGCAGCTATGTGTGGCGGAGACTCAAATTTCCATCATGTGATGGATAGACCCGCGATAATTGGGCCGGCGATATGAAGATATGGCTTTTGTGCGGCTTTCAGTGTTTTATGATTGTTTTGTTAATGGCGATTATCTGGGTTATGTAAGTGTTGCTGTTCGGTTCTATATATAAATCAACCACCCTCACCCATCTTGCTTCCCAACTACACCGTCCCCTCAAGACCTGCTTTTGTGTTCAAACAGCTCATAACCGCTTATCGTGAGTCTATCGCGTTCATATAGCTACTCGACGTCAAAGCTAGCCACAGAATATGTCGCATTCACGTTATGGGGCCTCTTTCTTTCTCCCTCTTGGTCTGAAACGCGCACCTCCACCATTACTCGACTCCATCGACAATATACTCGGACGGCCTCTCCTTTCGTTCTACAACCCGTTACTGGACGACGTACCGGATGTTGATTTTGCGCTGCTCGGGCCACACTACTTCGCCCTCGAAGTGAATGATGCCCCTGTCAATCATAAGCATCTTCCTAGGCGGATTGACGACGACCTCGTTATGCGTATGAAGCGTCCCATTGATTTGCCCGATGAAGACTATCAACCACATTATTCCACTGTCGACTACAGTGGGTTGGTTGATGCTAGCTCTGCAATCTCCTTGACCCCTCGCTCCCACCTATCATCTCCACGTGATAAGCACCGTGAGCGTTCCACAGCGCCCGATGCATGTCATGGAAGCGCTCGTTGCGGCGCGGCATATTTCGTGGAGCCACTGGACACTCCTCGCCGTCCACGTTCCTTTGGGCATGCGAGGCACTAGTTCTCCCAGGCCATGGCATGTGCCGCTTTCTTTTTCGAGATATCTCCTCTTGTGTATCTATCCAAGGGCCGACTGACTGTTAGCCCGGTACTTCTATGCAACCCCTCTCAAACTGTGCCTATTGCACTCATCATTCGGATCTCATCATCACCCACTTCTGGCTCATCATGTATTCGACCGCTGTATCTCAAGGTGGATCGACTTCGTCTTGTGGGAAAAAGATTCTCTGGTAGTAACAGCAATCCGAAGAGATCTTATTGGTGAGTTGAAGTAACGCTCTGCCCTGCGTGTGGGCGGATTCTTGGTTTCGCTGCTGTGACTTGTCCTCTCATGATCATTTTATGACATAATTAAACTCCTACATCTATCATATCACTTCGCCACTCTATTGTTTTGATTACTGTATTCCTCTGTCTGCTGATCGCCTTCTATTCTGGGTTACGCTTTCCTCTTCCGCCGTTGTGTTTTCGTAACTATGCATACCAATTGGGAACCCATCAATATAACCAACTGGTCTGCAAAGTATCGTAATTACAAAATCAGTAATATGGCAATCGTGGATTTCTGGATGTGATTTGCCTCGTGTGCGCGATTTCTGCGGCAAATTAAGGTCAAACATGTCCTGTACTTGTGCGAAGCCTTTTTTTTTGTATGTGATTACCATTCCTGCTGTTCCACTCCGCTCAGCGTTAATTCTGTATGTTTGGTTTGCGCGGATATCTCGGGATAAATCGCAGAAAATTGCGCAATTAATACCCCGATGACAGCTGACCCTCCATGGTAACGTCGCCTCGTGTGCGCACTTGTCCGACAAAGAAAAAAAAACTGAATTTTTAGGTCTCGTGAGCCGTTTAGGACCCTTTCCTACTACGACGACCCTTCGTAGCATGACACGCTGCTTTACACGTCCCCGTTCATATGTGTTCCCAATTCTGCTTACCACCCTCAAACCGAGTCACATTAAATACGAGGATTGACTCATTGAGTGGGCCGTCCAGGGCTCTTTCCTTAGGCTCCAACGACCCTTCCTTTCCTTCTGGTCTAATGACAAACCCCCGCTTTGTCGTACGTTTTCGTCGATACTTGTTCGATCCCCTTTTCCTCGACGCATAAAACTATTTGGAGACCCCCTTTCTCCGAGAAGCTCAGGGTTTCATGAGGAACCTACCCGAGATTATATTGCTCGGCGGGTTTCTGAGTTTATTATGGTTTAGAGCTAACCGACCAAACAACGCGTGACGTCGTATGATTTTCATCAGTCCACAGGATGACGACATCAAAGATACTTAGGAAGGCTGAATTTTTGAGTCTTTTGCCTTGGACTATACCATAGTATTTGAGACAATCCGTACTATCAGATTCTGTTACGACCTGGTAGGTACGCCACCATAAAGCGTGCCTGATTTCTTCATATCACACTTATACTTTACATATCACATCTGGCCACCCCCATTGTCGTGATCGGACAAGGGAACATATACTAGAATATGAGACTAGATACATAGATGGATGAATATTGTAATATAGCTGGATTTGCTTTTTAGCATTGAAACCTGGTTGCCTTAAACCACCATGGAGGAGACTGAGCCTAGTTTCTATGTCTTTGCACTCCGGCAGAACACCTTGCATACTCACAGCAATTAACATTCTTGCGTGTCCCAGCAATATCTCAGGTTCCCAAAGCCACCATTGCAAATCCAAAGGCCGCCCACGAGAATTACGACTGACTACAGTGCAATTGAGGATCACCTGAGAGAAGCGAGCAGACGAGGAAAAGGGAGTAGAAAGTGCACTGGATGCCGAGAACCTCGTCATACACACGGCTGACTTGCCCACTTCTTAAAACGGTAGTGATGGTCAGTGGGATGGGATGCACGCGCCTTTGGATGCCGTTGCTTCCAATGATGTTGCTCTTACATACAAGTCTGCGGAACCTGGCTCTTCAAAAAATCATCTCAAGGAATCCTTGAGTTTTCCGGGCAAGGAAGTTCCAGATAATTTCACCCCTTGATTGTGGCCCTTTTTGATATAGAGAGAGCGATGGTTACGACGTTGCCTCGTGTACAGTAGCATTCCGAAAAGATCAAAAGATCCCAGAAACTTTTCCTTTCCATGATGGAAAACCCGAAAGTAGTGGGACGCGTTGACAGATATGTCAATGCGTCGACTGATCGTTTGTGCATCAGAGGCGATGGTCATAGATCAACCATGAAAATATCTATCTGTCAAAGGCTGGGGAAGTATATGTGGTTTCACAAACGCTTCCCATTTATATTCAGTGGAGACTTATACACTGCCTTGAACATCATTGATTGCTCTTCATCAGTCCAATTGATGAATCTAAGTATCGTTGATATTCTAAAAATGGGTACACAAATAGGCCTGATACTCTGAATGTAAGCCTGGACATAAATTCTATTCGTCGAATGTGGTCATCAATTCATCAAAGAGGGGTTGAAAGGATACACGGCATGGACGGGTCTATTGGACTTTCATTTCTGTAGCACAGAGAAGATGGTCAGATCTTGATGTTTTTTGCTCCAAGTAGAAAACCAATCGAACGTACTCTCTACTTTAGGTTGCACATCGAAAAAAGGTTTCCACAAGCCAAAGTTCTTGGCTGTACGACCAAGGAATAAGCCCGAAAGTAACAGTGCACACACCGCGCGCGCAGTTTCCGGATCAACAGCCTCGACAGTTTTAGCACTGGTAGCACCTCCGAGTAGTGTGACGATTAATACATGAAGATCTGCCCAGAAAGGCTGAGCATGTGTCAAGAGCGCGTAGAGGGCGGTAGTAGCCGGGGCGCACCACAGGTCCGCAGTTGTCCAGCCATTAGCTTGAAGTTCTGTCGGCGTGGTCAAGGAGAAAGGCGTGGGTGCGAGCATAGAGAACATGTTTACGAATAGGAAACCAGAGTTCGCCATGAGCTATGTAGCGAGATGGTTATCAATGATCGAAGATAATATATGAAAGGTGCTCACCAACGAGGTGATCAGTAGGGACCAGGGTGAATTGGAAACCACGGGTGACGCGTGCATAGTAATTGCCGGCGGAATCAGGTTACACAGGAGGAAGGCACGCGTGAAACCATCGAGGATAGAGAGAGGGAGTTCAAACTGGGCAGTGATGTCGGGAACAACAGGGAGAGCGTCAACCACGGCCTGGATAGCACCAAAGAGCCCCACCACAGCGCCCGAGATCATGTACGACGGCGTGATCCCAAGCATCGGGGCTGTGACACGCCACATAATGAGTACACTCGGCGTTGCATGATTGGGCGCACGCACCAGCCACCGCTTCGCCTCCAAAAACGACAGTGAGGGTTATGGCAAGGCTCTTGACGAAGGAACTCTTCTCGACTCCATTGACGCCATTCTTCGCGACATGTTGGCGGTAGAGCTGTTCCCTAAGTTGTCGAAGGATAAGGCAAAGACGAACAGCACCCAAAACGTCTAATGTGCTGAGCGGGCTGCCGAACCAAGTAAAGGGTGGAATGGGTTGTAGACTCCAGCGGAATACTTCTATTGACGGAGAGAGGAGAAAAGACATATATACCAGGAGAAGAGAGAGAGCTGCAAAGAGGCAGAATCGAAGCTGAAAAGAAGGGTACTTAATTTATAATGCTATATAGCTCTGTAATGCCCTGTGGTGTAACGGCTGTAGTGGCCGCAACCCGGGAATGCGAGTGGTTATTCTCATCGGCTAAACCTATCAGTGCGCTGGTTCAAGACTGTCCCCTCCAGAAAACTTGGTTTCCACAGTCCTTCGCCTTGTAAAGGGTGGTTCGGACTTGGAATAATCTGCCCTTGACAGACCAGGGAAGCAATTCCGCAATCTGCAGGGCTTGCCGAGTTAGTCTTCGGAGACCAGGGCATGTCGTCAGTCGCGCAGTGGGTCGTGCCTCTCGCAAACCTTTTCCTTTTTCTTTTCGTTAAACGTCCTTAAAGAACCTACGTCTCTGTACAAACCAATTTATAGGGTAAATACTATGACTACAACACAACAATTACGGGATATCATTGTTCAGAGAACTAAAGTAGGAAACGGACAGCATATGGGGTATGTGAGGGCATTATATGATGTCTAAGATGGGCCTCTAACAACAAAAAAGGCAAGCGGTGAATACGGAAATCTATGGGAATCCGTTATGGGCCCTAGTAGAATAGACCACAATCATGGGTCGTCGAGTTGGCAGATGAATGATCAGAAGTAGAATACACACAACCCGATGCTCTTTAACTCAAGGGCACCAAATTTTGACAAGCTAAGCGCCATACATAGTAAGCATGGGAACAAGAAGACGAACAAAAGCAGCTATACCTGGTCTGTGCCTCCTGTAGCAATTACGTTGACGCATTTCTCAGCGTCGTCAGACTTTCCATCTGTGACGGGTGTAGGACCCCAAGACAAACATTGCGTGAAAGGCTTGTGAGCCTCAACTGGATGATGTCGTCAGGAGAATAAAGTGATCGCTGCGCGCATTGTTACCTTTCTTAGTACACCGTCCAGTCCTAAGGTCCCAAATACGCATAGTATGGTCATCTCCGACTGACAGCATATGTTTGCCTGAGGGATGGAAAGCCAAAGCTTGCACCCACCCATCGTGTCCCACCTACATATGTCAAAATACCGATCAAAATAGGCATACAATGAGCTGACTCACGAAAGTCCATAAGCAAAGACCTCGCAAAGAGTCCCAAAGCTTGATAGTTTTGTCGCGCGAAGCCGTCATTACGAACGACACGGCAAGCGAGTCCACCCTTGCAGACGAAGCGGATGTCGGCTGAGAGGAAGACATCAGCTGGTTATGGTGCATAGGGTAAGCATCGTACTTGTGCGACAAGTTCTCGGACTGCAGGAATCGAAGCTTTCGGAACAAATATGGCATTCTCTACACGATTATCGTGACCTCGCATCTCCACCTTCATTGTCCCTGATTCAATCTCCGTTATACGAGCGGTCTGAAAGGGTCGTTGGATCGCGGGGCAGCGGAAGGCAGCAAATAACGCCTACATGGTCATCAGAGCATGTCAAAAGTAGGCGCCCATCCAAGCTCGGATTCGCACAACGAATCCATTCATCATGGGCCTTTATGACCTTAATACAGTGACTTGAATAAAATGAGAATCAAAAAGACATAGAATTGTCAAGGTCAAACAAACACACCTGGTCTGAACATCCCAGATCCTGACAGTTTGATCTCGACTTGAGGAGGCAAGACGAGTGTTTCCTGGGATAAATCGTACCGATGATATAGAGTGTTCATGACCACGCAAAGTGGCGAAATTTGTGTAATCTTCAATAACATTCCAAAGTTTAATAAAAAGATCATGCGAACAGGTCGCTATACAGATATGATAGATCGATCATAGCTCGTGAGGTCGTAATAATAAGAGGACACACCAAGCATTTTTCCATCCGAGTTGAAATCACAGTCGGTGACAGACTTCGTATGCCCCTTCAGCGTCTTCTCTAACTCACCCGTTTCCCAGTCCCAGATCTTCACGGTGGCATCGACGGAACCCGAAGCCAGAATTGAGTAATGAGGATGGAAGCTAACTGCGTTGATCTTATCTCGATGTCCGGTAAGATTTCGTTTCGGCGAATCCGTCGGCAGCCAATCTTTATTGGTCCTTTTAGCACCATCTGCTGAGAATGAGCTCAACTCTTCCTGAGCTGCTGAGAGACGCGATTCAAGCTCTAAGATCTGCATAGTTCGTGAGAATGACTGAGAGAAGTTAAACGCCATGACACACAACGCTACCTTCCTCTGCATACGGATGACACTCGTCCATTTCTTAACCAATAGACCGCTGGTGGTTGAAGTAGGATCTGGTACAAAGTTAGTCTCAAAGAAACAGTGAGCACGAGTAGAAGAGGATGTTATTCAAGCTATATATACCAAATCAGGAACTTCTTGTCGCAGCGAGTCGCACGTTTTCGAAAAACCGGCGGTGTGGAGATAATCGAGGATGGATTTATGGCTATAATGAAATCAGACCATGACCGATTTCATGTACGTGTAATGGAACCCACAGATCGCTCTTTTGGCGGTCTGAGAGATGGGCAGCCATCTACCGAGGAGAAACAGAATATGTTATGGTGGTTGAATATCAGAGATTCACGTCATGTTCACGTGTCGCGCGACAAGCTGTGACCAAAGTCGGGTGACTTCGTCGCCATGCTCTCTTAACCAGAGACCACCCTTTCACTATGCGCCTGACACTCTTGAACTTGACAGAGGAAGACATTTCTTGCTATCTGAATGACGAGCAAAGCAGCGATTTGGACATTACACTCAGCTCTTCCTGCCCTTCGTCGACTGTTGACTTATCGGATGGCGGTAAATCCGTCTCTTTGTTCCCAAGAACCAATCCTTTGAGCTCGAAGGAGAATACTTCTGTGTCTAAGGAGTGGCTCGTCAAGTCCAATGAAGTTGTCATCCCGTTGTCATTGGCTCGGAGTGCACGGTGGCGCATGATACCCCTTCACAATGAGTGTCCATGGAGAGTATACCTCAGCAGAGTCGGTTCAAGTTCTGGCTTGATTATATATTAGACTAAGCTTCTTTAGGTCACCACTACATACTTTAGATTATACATAATACCTCGACGAGATTTATCCTCATTTCTATCGGGCATGCCCGACACTTTATCGTTGTCATCTCTATGTCTTCCAGGTCAGATATAATCCATGAATCTAATGAATGTTACCTTTAACATCGATGTGTCTATCCCTTTAGGAACACACGATACGTATGTACACCCTTGCTACAGCATTTATAGACATATTTCAATTCCATTTTTGAAGCATGGCTCTGTATGGATGGCCCATTTCGCAATGCCAGGAACTTTCAACGCCCCTTGATACCCAACTTCGTTCGGGAATCCGAGTTTTAGATATTCGACTATCGATCATCGACTCTAGACTCATTTCTTACCATGGAATTTATCCACAGCGCACCTCATTTCAAGAAATACTATCTATTATTCACAATTTTCTTACAGATTCATCTACATGTCATGAGACGATTGTCATGTCTATAAAGCAGGAAGACTTCATGAAAAATTCCTATCTTGAATTCTCTCACTTAGTTCGCCAAGAAATATTTAATGGCCCGGGAGGTCGAGAAATGTGGTATCTGGAGAACCGCATACCAACTCTTGGCGAGGTTCGAGGCAAGATCGTCATGTTTAGCCGTTTCGGCGGAAATGGCGAGGGATGGGAGGGTGGCCTGGAAGGCCTTGGCATTCACCCTTCGACTTGGCCTGACAGTAAGAAGGCTGGTTTTACCTGGCAGTGCAAAGATACTCTCGTCAGGACGCACGACTGGTTGGTCTAGATCCATCCATAGATTGACAAGTTCTGTTCATGATTTTCTGTCAGGTACCTTTTACCATCTTTCCTTGAGATCCCAGAGAAGTTTGCTCTTGCATCTGAGATCCTCAAAGCCCCACCCAGAAATTCACCCATGCCTACACTTTCCATATCATTCCTTTCGGCCGCCTCTTTCCCTCTTTCCCTTCCTCCTGTCATCGCTAAAGGAGTTGGATGGCCAAAAATCGGCTTTGGGATAGAAGGGATCAATAGTAGATTTGTTCAGTGGCTACTGAACAATTTCGCCGAGGACTCGGAGATCCATGCCTCGGGGTCTCTCTTCGACGAAAAACGCGTTGCTGAAACCCACCGTATACGTGGATGGGCCCTTTTAGACTTTTATGACGAACCAGTTTCCGCTCTCACCCCATTGTTAGTAGAATGTAATTACCATGGGAGGCAAAAAGGCGAAGAAGGTTGGTAGTAGCACTTCTGTCGTCTTCTGCCGATTCTTCAAATCTTTTGACCGTATCATAGACTTGGGAGATCATAATAAACTGGAATGTATGTAAATCCCAATCAAATGCGCACCCATATATCTCCCCGTAATGAAGGAAGGAAGGATTGATTTCACTTAGTTCTTCAAATTTCTAGCTATGTCTCTGATTTCGTTAGCGCTCCAGGAATCGCATAACGAATTTCATAATGATCCCTACTTCTGTGAACATACATCAGTAGTTCCCTTTGTCCGGATCATGGGCTCAATTATGTAGACCTCGACCTCTGTGCTTAGATCCATAACTTAATCTTCTAGATACTCCATTTTCTATCACAGCACAGCCCCCCTACTCAAGCTTCTTTCATTCTATCTGCGGGATTTTTGCTTTAATAATGACAAATCGCACTGTATTTCGCCTTCAGAAATGTCGAAAGAACTATAGGAGGCGCATGTTACGACTTCGAAACACATACAGATGGGTTCTCCATACTTCATAATGAAGACATCGCGAGATCCGGAATTCCTCGAGCCTGATTGCAGTGGGAGCACGAGAACATGCGCCAAGTCTGCCAAGGGATAAGTTGTGATCATAAGCGGGAAGGCAGATCTTGTTCTATATCGAATTTGCGCATAATACACAGCCTCGGCAGAGACTGGGGTCCCAGGTTTGTTCATACTTTACCTTGGCTAAACTTGGCTTTGGGCAAACCTTCGTCTCCAAAGGATCATACATAATCTTCATAAAAATACATTATGCTCATGATGTATTGTATTGTAATACATGGCCTAACGGAGAGTGACAAGTTCTAGACCATGTCATGAGCTTTTGTGCTCAAAGGATTCACGTACTGAGCTTACCTTCCGCAGAGGTAGGGTGAATGGCAACGGTGTCATCCAGATCCTGCTTGGTTGCT
>QFEW01001343.1:0-10932 GCA_003316525.1 Termitomyces eurrhizus
TTGTTGACAGAACTCTATTAGCTTCTTGAGCTTCTTGCACAGCCACACCATGCAAATTTCAAACAAAGAATTGATGAGTAATCCCATACCTGCAGTTTTCACTAATGGCAGGCAGAATGCCCACAACCTATGGGGAGACCCAGCAGACATCCAGGACACGCCAGCATCCAATGTGGGTTAGTCAAGACCCAAGGCTCGAGACCAAGGTTGGAGCACCAATCTGTCCAGGAATGAAAGTGAGGCCTGAAGAGCTGAGAGCTCACAACAGGATGGTCAGCAACGGCTATGGGACAAGATGCCAGGGGGATTAACTCTCCCAGTTATGCAGCTGCCAGGAGAACTGCGACGGTCCAGCTAACTAGCCTCAAAAGGGCCCCCTGATGAAGGCTAACAGTCAACAGGCACCCTGGGTGTTTCAGGAGACACCAAGTTGTCGGTATGGACTGGGGGAACTGTTCCTCTGAGCCAGAGTAGTGGGACCAGGCAGGCCGCAGTGGGCTCAATGCCCTCCAGGATAGCGGAAGCCTGCATAGAGGAGGTACTAGAGGAGGCTGCAAGTCCTGATGTAGGCTGCGTAGAAAACTGCTTTCCATGCACACCAGCAGTGGAGGAAGTTCCGGAAGTTGCAGAGCTCCCAGAGGAGGTGATTGAGTTGTCAAGCAACAATGACGCCAGAGCAGAGGAGCAGCAGTTGAAAACCGCATACACCGTGCCCTTGCAGGTGTTCTGGGATTTACATCCAGAGGTGATGAAATACACCACCCAAGCGCGACTCAAGTGCTACGCTTCAGCACATATAGTAGCACTTAGGCAACAAGGGCATGAAGTGTCCAATGTATTCAGTACACAATATACTGATTTGATGGTGAGAGTACTCACAATTGAGTTGCAAATGTACTTGCAGTGGAAGGCTGCAAGACAATTGGAGGTTTCGACCCCCTGGAGCCACACTTCCAAGGAATGTTTGGCATGTCACAATCAAGACATTGGAATCGAGCTAGTGGAGGCACTAGCATGGGCACAGGAAGTGCCCAAAGTAAAACCAATGAGTACTTTCCAGCAGGACAAGGGTGGCATGAGGAGCCCCCACATATGCGTAACCAAGACCTTAGGACAGATATATCAGGCCCAGATGGACACGATAGTACTGTGCTCAAGGTGGAGAGCAAGGCATCTGTGATGCCGCATGTGCCCATGGTGGAAACGTTGAGCGATAGAGTTGCATATTAATGTATGTGCAATGGCGGCCTCAGGACTAAGGGACAGTCCTGTATTGACAATCAGGGCATCATATTTGAGGGCACTAAGCCCATTGATGAGATGTGTTGTCAATTCATAATGCAGGGTCAGGAGAATCAAGCTTCTCCAGACCCAGGGCAGCGCAACGATCATGATTGAGGAGACTTTCTCGATTGAGATGGCACCACTAGACATGATGCCCCTGGAAATGGCTGGGATGATGGCCCTAGGTTGACTCCCTGAGATGAGGGCAATTATGTCCACAGTTGAGGAGGCTCAGGATGCCCGCCGCAGGGTGGACAAGGAAAGTCACTTCTCCAAGCTGCTAATTTAGTGACTAGATCCCTGGGTCAGCAGGAGGCCATTCGAATGCATTGTGAAGCCATGCAAGTAGTCGATGATGTCCTGGAGGTAACCTTATGGTTACCAGATGGAATGAAGCTGCGTAAAGCAGATAGTAGGCATATTCATGTCTACACAGGCACATCCAAGTTCAGTGACTTGGAGGATTGGACGATGGATGTATGCACCCACCTTGCCATGTGCTTATACAGAGGTGACCGTATGGAACGAGAACAAATCTTTGTTCTGCCTGAGTTCTTGGCTGGAGAGGCCATGGGGTGGTTTCGACAAGCAGTATTGCACATCAACCAGGTCCAGTATGAGTGGACGTTTAAAGGAGTCCTCACAGGATTACACAATTAATTCGTACACTCTTCAATGCTACAGGATGCACGGCAGGACTTCCAGTCCACCAAGTACACCAAGAAGTTGGGAGTACAAGGGTTCTATGATACTCTTAATGACCATGCCCAGAATATGGCAGTATACCTGAACGGGTATACAATGCTCAAAACATTCTTGAATGGTATTCCGGTGGACATGCGCCGCTATCTGATATGTGAGGATGAACTGTCTTCAGAGGTCAACGATGTGGAGGAGTTTGTGGCATACGCCATCAGGTATGAGCAGTCTCTTAAGACTGCTAACTACTACAAGCATTGGAGTGGCTACAAAGGGGGAAGCAGGCGACTACTGCCTGCTGGGGCACCCTCACAGGGTCAGCATGTGGGGACATTCTTGGCCAAGAAGGCCGATTTGAGTCGTGACTGCAACACATGGTTTGTGGTATGCAGGACTTCTGTAGTGAATTGAGGGCAAAGCTGCTCACACCCAGAGCGGGCACCGGATGGAGAATGTCCTAAACCAAGGCCAGATTTCAAGCTGGCCAACCCACCAGGTCAGACGGAGACCTGCTTTGCATGCAGCCAGCCAGGCCACTATGCTACCAATTGCCCTGCAAAGCCAGAAGCCCCAAGAAAGGGGTATACACCCCATGCCTACCTTTGAGCTGCACATACTGCAGCTGCAAGTGGGAGTGATGGAGACGTGTCCACCGAGTCAGAGGCAGAGCACCCCACAAACAACCAAGAGCCCCCAGAGGAGGCATCGGGTGCCAAGCCTGAGAGTGTGGTCATGGAGGGGGAGGAGTACGTCACAGTTGATGTATACAATGACATCTACAACAACAAGTACTACAGTCATAACAGCGACTCTGAGTGCCTAGCGGCAATGACAGATTGGCCATCCTCAAACAATCACAAAAAAAATAATGTGGTTTGGATGAAGAAGGTGACCCTTTGTCGAGCAGAGGGCACTTTGCAGCACCCTACATTGAAACAAGCAGACAAGGAGTGCCTGGTCTCGTATGTGGATGTGAATGGCCACAAAGCATGGACCTTATAGGACTCCGGGAGTACTACATCAGGTATAATGCCCCAGTTCACTCATGTGTACAGAATTTCCGTGCAGGAGTTGGATACGCCATTGGCATTGCAGCTGGGCACCATAGGAAGCCGTGCTATAGTGCAGTATGAGACAAATGTAACTGTCCAGACACCAGGCTCACATAGCTGGGAGTACATGGATGTAGCAAACTTTGATCGCTATGATATGATACTGGGAACGCCATTCATGCAGCATAACAAAGTCATGCTAGACTTTGATCACTGTCAGGTGATCCCAGCCAAATGAGCTACAGCAGATGACACTGATAATTGCCTGCGACATTATCGCACTACAGAGAAATGCAAGGAGTCTCCATAACTTGGCTGGCACAAAGTGCCAGCGGTGGAGGATGTGGATGAGGAAGTGCAGGCCATGCCTGGACTGAGCTCAGACCACAACGTGGTGATGATGAGCGAGGAGGAGTATCAAGCCTCCAAGAGGAGCAACGAGCAAATACTTGCTCCAGATAATCGAGGTGCAATGCTTCCAGACAAGCGCCAGCAAAAGTCAAGACAGCAGGAGGACTCAGTGGATGTATGCCCACCTATGTCCTCACAAGTCAAGTTAGATGACTTGAGAGACAGCAACCGAGAGGTGGAAGCCTCATGTGAGGAAGACACACGGTCCCTATGGGAATGACCAGCACCCCTTCCCAAGTACGATGATAGGCTTCTACTCGGACTGAGCACATAAAGGGACATTATAGGCCGACCAACACTTGACACACTAGAGACTCTAGCGACCAGCCTTGGGTACAGAGCAGCCCTAGCGTGGGCGCTCTATGGCAAGACTTATCCATTCATCTCAATCACCAGTATCAGCCTCTCAGCGCCCTCCACTCAGTTACTTTGAAGACCAAGAAGGCCCAGAACTCATAGTGCTAGCACAACGGCGGGAGGTGACTCTGACCAAACCCCGATCAGTACTGAAAGGAGTTAGCAACTGGCGCTGTCAATCACCGAGGCACCTCAATCAGAAGTCTAAAGGAATCAATGACGACGAGACAGGATACACGCAGACCCGACATTCAAATCTATCAAAAGATGGTACAATGTTTAGTGCCAGAATTAGCGCTCACGGTGTCTGTCGAGGATTCCCCAACCATACCCCGGGATGGCATGGCCAATTAAATTACATCAAAAAGTGAGCAAACTCGTACCACTTCTAAGTAGTTTTAGAGTCGCCATTGGTCGCCGTTGACAGGTGGCCGTTAGCTACAGTCACAAAGAGAGGCGCTAAGTGGTAGCGCCATCAATGGACTTATTTTGGAAATACCGTAGCGCATAGTATAAAAACTAGCTACTTGCCATGTATATAACAACGAATTGTAACCTCTTGAGCACTCAGTTACACTTAGCGTTCAAATCGCGCTAGCATTGCCTGACTTTGTCACCAAGTTTGATGCTAGCTCCGTCTATCTCGTCTTTGTCATTTACGGTGCCACCTACGGGCATGCTACGCTATGCTATTCGTCTTATTCTCTATAACTTCTTCTAAACTACGACGCTTACCACTTGCTAGGTAGCACCCGAGGCGCTATCATCTAGCGCATCGCCCTATCACCTCTGCTCAAGCACACCGGGACCCTGCCAGGACTCCTCATAAACCCGTACGCCAGGCGCTGGAGACGGTGTTGTACTGCGTATACGTCCAGCGCACCCAACCACAGTTGGTGTCATCAACGACTGGGCATATGACCCTCGAATGCCGCAGGAGTGGAACAAACTGGTAGCAGTCACATGTGCGCAAAATGCGCACCAGTGATGGATGACCGTCATGCTAGCGTATTGCCAGCCAGCGTTGGACAAGGTGTCTATAGCGTACTCACTTGTATGTGAGGGAAAAAGCCTTGTAGCTTATAAGGCAGCAGTAGTGGGTTCCCTGCTAAGACTACATATACCTAATGACAGTGTTACTTGAGTGCTCGCAATGCATGAGCAATATGCACTGCAGCCTTGGTCACCCTCAGAGATGGTGGAAGTACTTCCCCCGGTGCATATGAAGGGGAAACAGAAGGCAACAAGCCTTTGTGAGGAAGATATACTTCGGTTGTGTCAGCAATGGCAAGAAGAATTTGCTGATATAGTCAATGGGACCAAGGAAGAGCTTCCACCATTGTGGAAAGTGGACCATGAGATCAACCTCATAGATGAGAGCAAGCAATACAAATACCACTTGCTGCGTTGCCCACACACACTCCAGAAGCAATTACACGATAAAACTAATCACTATTTGAATGCTCAGTGGTGGTCACCATGCACCACTGCTCAGGCTGCACCATTACTGTGCATCCCGAAGAAGGACGGAGCCCTTCAAACAGCTCTTGATGCATGTCAGCACAATGACAATACTATAAAGCTCCTTTACCAGATCAGGAGGTGATCCGGGAAGATGTGGCTCAGGCGAAGTATCGCTCAAAGATTGACCTTACTGATGCCTATGAGCAGGTGCACATTTGCACTGAAGACGTACCCAAGACCATATTTGCATTGATCATGGGCACGTTCATGAGCAACATAATGCAAATTGAAGACTGTAATGCTCCGGCAACCTTTCAGAGGCTAATGACCTCTATCTTTCAAGACGTAATCGGATGCTTTATGCACATCTATTTAGATGACATATTCATCTACTTGGATTCTATAGAGGAGCATGAGCAGCACCTCAGAGTCGTATTTGAACGACTACGCAAGTACAAGTTATACTTGAAGTAGAAAAAGTGTGAGCTTTACGCTCAGAGTATAGACTGCCTAGAGCATGTCATCAATGAGCGGGGTATCCACCCCGATCAGGACAAGCTCAATTGCATTCAGGAGTGGTGCACACCACGAAACTACAATGACATCCAACAATTCGTTGGCCTTGTCAATTACATATCAAGCTTCTTGCCCAATGTCACTGCCTATACTGGGCCACTTATGGCCATGACGCAGAACAGGTCACCGTTCAATTGGAGGCTGCTGCACCAGTGGTGCTTTGAGATGGTCAAACAGATCTGTACAAAGACTTCGGTGATTCAACCAATTGACCCTAGATGAGATGAGCCGATATGGCTCATTTGCGATGTGTCTAAGACAGGCGTTGGTGCCATGTATGGTCAGGGGAGTAGCTGGCAGACTTGCTGCCCAGCAGGGTTCATGCCAAAAAAGTTCATGACTGCCCAGCAAAACTATGCTGTGTACGAGCTGGAGACTCTAGCCATACTCAAGGCCCTCCTCAAGTGGGAGGATAAGTTGATGGGATACCCCATCCATATCATAACGGATCACAAGGCACTTGAGTTCTTCAAAACTCAGGTGAACTTGTCGCTGTGTCAGCGACGTCGAATTGACTACATGTTGAGATACCAGTTTGACATCATCTATGTTAAAAATGAATTCAACAAAGTGGCAGACTGCTTGTCTTGCTACTTTGAGAGTGATGTAGTCAGGGAGGCTCACGAGCCTCATGAGTATATGCAGGCAGACTGCCGCATAGACCCAGATGGAGAGGATCTACCTCTCCACTGATACCAGGAACTCAGGAAGCATGTCCTGGACGTACATGCAATGTGTGACAATGAACAGAGGCAAAGTACTCGCCTCAGGAAGCAGCATGAAGAGCGGGACATAGCTGCCCAGCTGCTCAAGGAGCATGAAGTCATGAATCTAGCGTCATCTGGGGAACACAAGCGCCCCAATAGACCTGTTACTCTGGCTGAGATGCAGGGGCCTGGTGGACTGATCACGACGGAAAACCATCAAGAGGTAGCACTGGTCTGCCTTCCCCATACACAAACTATTGTTACGCGAGTACTGGACCAGGCCCATGCACTGGTGGGGCACTTCAGTGCCACACAAATATTGGGATACATCCGTAGATGGTATTGATGGCCATGTATGGCCCAAGAGGTGACTAAGTTCTGTGCATCATGTGCAGCGTGTCAGAGGGCAAAGTTGCCTCCTGGATTACATCATTCCATCCTCAGATGGATAGGCAAACTGAGTGGGCCAACTGCAGTATAGGCCAGATCTTAAAGGCAGTTGTTTGCCCTGACCAATGGGACTGGGTAGACTGGTGTCTACTCACTGAGTTCACGATTAACGTGAGTATCTCAGAGACAACAGGGTATATGCCCTTTGAGATCAATGGAGGGTACTTGCCCTCCATACTGCACAAAATTTGTGCTGATATGGTGGCCTACTGAGGAGTGGTCAAGTTTGCCAGGCAGGCTCTGGAGAATATTGCGGCAGTGCATAATGCCATCATAGAGACGCAAGTCTTTCAGGCAAAAAATGCCAATCACTGTAGATGAACAGACCTGCCAATAGCAGTAGGAGTGTTGGTCTATCTGTCAACATGTAACCTGAGACTCCTAAAGGGATGGGTGAGTAAACTCTGCCCAAAATGGGTAGGCCTGTACCACATGCTAGACGCAGAGCCAAGTACCTCCAACTATATGTTGGAGCTGCCTCAGGCATTGCAGGAACAACAAATCGTTCCAAAGTTCCACGTGTCGCTGTTGCGACTATATAGCGCATCCAATGACACGCTATTCCCTAACAGGGTGACCTTGGGCCCCTATGACTTTGGGGCATGAGACAATGACAAATGGTTCGTTGAGTACATCATAGGGCACCGATAGACTAAGCGTAACATGCTCGAGTTTGAGGTATGGTGGTCCCTCAGAGACACAACATGGGAGCCACACTCCCATTGCTCTAAGTTGGCGGCACTTGACTACTATTTGGAGTTGAAGGGCGTTAAGCGCCCACATCAGTTAAATAAGCGTGCCGGCGCTTAATTTGATTGGCTTGGCTGAGTTGGTCAGCAGCTGTGGCTGAAACACATCTAAAATGCAAAATTTCTTTTTTCCCTTTCTTTCCTTAACCATAGACAACATGCCCATGGACCCTAGTGAGCAGCAGCAGCAGCAGCACCAGTTTGAGTTTGCGCCATTGGTCTTACCGTTGGCTGAAGGGGGAGGGGCAGATGGCTCCCCCACTGACCCAAAATGCACCTCAGTGGGGACAATCGCAACAAGCTGTGGGCTTCCCACAGCAGCAGCAACAACCAGTGGCAGGCTACCTGCCACAGCAGCTGGTGATCAGTGGCTATCCGCCACATCAACTCATTCAGGGCACATTTATGCCCCAAAATGCACCTGTGGGTGGCTATCAGCCCCAACAACCAGTAGCAGGCGCTTATGCGCCATATCATGCTAAGGGCCAATCCTAGCAACACCAGTATGGGGGGCTTATCAGCCCCCAAACAGTGCTAGGATAGGGGCAATAGGTGCACATCCTTTGCCTCAGTGGACCTCCCCGGCACACTACCCTGGCATGAGTGGTGCACCCATAATGATGCCGTACCCCCTGGCTTAGATAGGGGCTTGGGGCACAATGCCCCAGTATGATGCCTCGTATGAGGCAATAGCCAAAGGAGGCAAGTCAGCTTTCCTGTCGACCACAGTACCAATCAACAATCTAGAGAGATGCCAAGCATCCCTCATACAGTTGAGAGCACAGAAACTCTCAATACAGAACTAAGCATCAGTTCATCGGCCGATGTGCTGATGAAGAGCCTGGCCAGGCTCTCCTTGCTACAGCAGCTGGAGATGCCACACTAATCCAAGCCCAGCTTGAAAGAAGAGTTACGCCCTCAACGCAACAAAGGAAAAGCACAGGCTGTTGAGCCCAGTCTCAACCAGGACTTAGTCCTGGCTACTCTCCTCCAACGCCTGAGGGACAATGGATATGATGTACCTGCAGAGTCGTCATTTCTCCGCAATGTGGAGGCAGTCATCCTCATCAGCTGGATGATGGACGACATGGATCATATGCATGCTCAGCGCAAAACTGATCTCCTTGCCCTCTTGGCCGCTCATAAGCAGACTCCAGCAAAAGAGTGCATTGGCAAGGAGTGGAGGATGTGCCCTCCCGCTCGACTCAGTCGAGCGTTGTCGTCTCCGGCTGGGAGGCTGGTCTAGAGCAGGACATCCTTCTTTATGAAGATGCCCCTGCTCCAGCCACCCCCCGGCCCATTCAGCGCCTCGCTAATGGCGCATCTGAGGTCGCATCTTCACAACCACTATCCATGGTATCCACCACGCACTCTGGAGAGCAAAGTTCCAGGGGCATCAGCACATGCCCCACTGAGGCTAAGGCCTCGCAACCCCAAAAGGATCGTTGGGGTAAGCAACTGGAAGGGCATGCATACATCAACATGCACTTCCCTAAGGATGCTCTAAAAGAGGCTCCAGGGGCTAACATCCCCTTCTTACTCGCAATACTGGTAGAGGGCCTGCCAGCCCAATTCCCATAGTATGTGTAGGCAATGGACCCACGTTCTGACAAGTCTGTGCTGGAGAGGCTGCCATTCCTGCCCTCCAATGACGACTAATATGAGGAGCCTAAAGAGGCTTGCATGGAATCTCCTGTGCCATACGAGACAGCAGCATAACGTATGGCACACAAACGGCGCAGCAGCAATTGATGGGCCAAGATGGACCATTGGGTGCAGGACAGCACCAAATGAGGAGCTGCCCTCCTCGAGGACAAAACTGGGCGCATCCCTGATGCACTCAGTGTGGTGATCTATCATGATCACACTGTTGAGCGCCAAAACTCATTCTTTAGCATGGGGTTATCCCCCCAGTTTTATTGGTTGCCAGTGACCAATACTATCTTTGTCGAACAAGAAGCCTGCACAGCCAGGGCCTTTGAGGCTGATAAAGAGGGCAATGCCATGCAGACGCTCCACAACAGCAAGGTGTACCAAGTGGCACCTCATAGGTTTCTCTGCAGTTCTCAAGAGCTCCACAGGCTCCATTCACTGGTGAACAACCAGTTTATGCCAATTTGTCAGCATCAGTTGGGCTATCTACTGCTCAACAAATTCAAACAGGTGACGCTGAACTGCCACCCTACTGCCTGAGACAGAGCCATGTCTCACTTGCTCGACAAGGCCCCATATAAAACTATTATAGTACTCTTCGCAAGTCCTGAGGAGCAGGAGAACATCCTGCGAATGATTGTTCCTACATGGATCTATTGCTGCAAGGAGGATGGGAGACTAGCCTTTGTCAGCCTGACTCCCCCTGATCTAAAGCAACCTTTTACTTTGGACTACTTGGGCTCATATGCCCTCCTCTATGGGCATCCTGGGACGCCCAACATATGAACTGGTCTGGCCATGGACCGTGCCATGCACATTTATTGGCGCAGCCTCTTTGGATTTGCACTTGTGCACATGCTCAGTGCTAGCTGCCCCTCCAAAACTATGGTACACAAGTACCTGGCCTATGTTTTTGCAAGGCCAGGCCTCTATAAAGAGGCCATGGCTGAATATGAGGTGGCTATGGAGCAAGCCTTTGTGCTCCTCCACACCAACGATCCTAACTTCGAGGCTCGGGCTGTGGACATCCCGGAAGCATCAGCTTCCATGTTCACCACTTTGGACGTGTTACGTGTCCTTCTTTACAATCAAATTCTGGTCAGCTGGGCTGACCATGCTTACACCTATGGGGTCACCTACTTGGCCCACATCTTCTTCAGCGACAGCCGGCTCTACAACAAGGTGGCCACCATCGATGATGAGAGGCTGCAATGCCTCAACTATTATGGGACACCCCAGTCTATTGTTCAGTGGGATAGGTGGCGCAAGGCCACCATTGGCAATTGACAGCGCCTTATGCTCCAGCAGCAGGATAGTTGTTGTGCTTACAACAACACACTTACAAAGGGGATGTATCTCCTCATTGGGCAAGACATTCATGCCTGTGAGCTCTGGATGCACCAGTACCCATCTGACAATGAGGATCTTCCTGAGCCCCAACCATCTATCCCAGGGCCAGTCGTCGACCCCACTCTTACACTGTCTCCTCTCTGGGACTATGACGATTCACTGCCCGTAGCAGGGCCATCA
>QFEW01001346.1:0-12170 GCA_003316525.1 Termitomyces eurrhizus
ATTGGAAGCTAATGTCGACGTTATGATATAGGTTCAACGGTGGCGATTGGGGTGCTGATTTTTGTGTTGCTGGTGATGATAATTGTGTTTAAGACATAGTGATTTGGGAAGAGGCAAGTGGTTGCATTTGGGTTTTGAGTCTGGGCTTGGGTCTTGCCATTGTCCAGACATTCCAACATTCAACTCGTCCATTTGTTGTTTCGCAACTTTACTTCCGTCTTCTTCACTTACTGCTCATTCCTTCCTATCATGGCATCCCGGAGCATTCGCACTTGTAATTTATACGTTTATACGTACTACACATATCTTGGCATATGACATATGGCATCTAGTATATCTCGATCTATTATTTATCCTGTCTCCTGGACAAAAATCTGGGATTTGTGCATAAATGCATTTCTGCTTCTGGTAATGTAGAGGTCTGATTTCTTTACAGAAAGCAGGTCACACCACAATATCCCAGTCCATAGAGGTTGTCCTTTGAGAATTGTCTATAGTGTCCACAAGTGAAACTACTAAAGAAAATTATGTCATCACTATCTCAAAGTTTTTCTTATTTCTTTATTTTATTTTACCTATTTCCTTCTCCAGGACAATGTATAATTACTCAGCCACCATTCTCCTCTATTGGAGGTCCAGCCCCTCAGTTCTTTTCCAAAGACTGACAGTACATTAATTTATTTCCCTGTTCACTAAAATCCCTACTTACATATGATCTGTAGCAGTAGAACTTACTTTGTATTACAGGTCAAATAGAGTCCTTTTCCAAAGACTGAGACAGTAGAACTTACTTCATATTACAGTTCAGACACACTGAATCAGACCAGTCTCAGTCTATTGACAATGTAGTTCTAAACACAAATTAAGCTGCTTATTTCAGCAGCTGGTGTAACTAATTTATAAAATATAATTGGGAACTAAAATATAATTATAGTTAACTAACTACTAACTATGCATGGAGTCTGCTACATACTCCCCAATCAGACTGAACTATGTATGGTCTACACATTACAATAGTCATGCCATTGGCAGGTCAGATACAGTGGCTATTGGTAGCATCAGTATTGATGTTGACAGGACCAGATATACTAAAAGTTTGACATCTTAGACTATCTGAAATAGAGACAATAGGTGGTGCTGTAGATGATGCTTCTGGATGACAGCACTCTGTTGAAGTTTTTCTGACCAATAACTGGGACAGACTATTAATTTGGACTTGTGTTAAGTCCAGTTAAACTTTTCAAGTAGTCATTATTGCCAATATGCCATTGGTTGTTACTGGATGCCATCAACAGTACACTGCCAGTTATAATAGCAATTAGAGGTGCTAAGTTGTAGCACTGCAAATAGTGCCCTTTCAAGGGCAGGCACTGCACGTGGGAGGGGCGTATTTTGACGCATGACATTTAGTGTGACTTAAGCTCGTGAATTCCATCCACCATCTGGGATTCCTTCACTGCGCATATTTCAATACTTGTTTTCAACGTTTCTTCTCGTTGTTTTCGTATTCATCATTACCTCTTCGTTCTTACTCTCCATAGTAGCAGTGATTGTAGGATACCTACTGTTGGTCCTTCGCTCGTTGTACTCCCGTCATCTTTCATTTCGCCTTTCTTTTCACGTTTTCTTTTCTCTTCATGGCTGGTCAGCAGAATCCTTGTGGATGCGGGTCCAGATCCGTCCCCGTTTCCCGCACTTTACGCCCCTCTTCCGTCCTTCGTGGACAAGGTGAACGTCCTGGCTCTCCTGAGGACTTGCAGAGCGGACTTCTCGAGACCCCTCAGCTCTCTGAGCTCACCGAGGCGGTTTCTCCTCCCTGGCAGGGTGGGGAACCCGAGATAGCCGTTGTGTCCACTCCAGGAGCGGACCCCGAAGCTCATTCGGGCACGCGTCGGGATTGTTCCCTGTCGGCTCGCTCAGTGGATATCAGTTCACCTGCTGTTCCCCCTGCTAAGCGAACACGAGTCCGTCGGGATCGTGAAGAAGACGGGGCTGCAAGTGCTGTTGTCACCGCTGACATGGCAGATGCATATATGCAGTCCTCTGTCCCTGTATTCGCAAACGACGGGCATTTTCGTACTCTGGGACCTGCCCCTCGGTCGAGCCAGGTTCCCCCTGTATCAAGAGACCCCCCTGTGTCCAGGGCGGCTCCGACCAATTTATATCATACAGTTTCACCCGGTTCTCACCAACTCAGGATTGTGAATGATGAGGAGCGCGTCATCACTATGACGGACTCTATTCTGTTACAGCTCTTTCAGGCACATGGCCTGGAGCTCAGTCGTAGTGGTGAGCTTCTTTTCCTTCGTGCATGTCTTGATGCACTTGGGCGTGGTGCCCGCTACGTTGGCACGCTGCACATTATTGTTGGCACGTTGCGCACTGCTGTAGGTGCGTTGCGCACTCTTTTGGCACGGTGCGCCCTGGTTCCCGTTGTATGCGTGTTGTAGGGGTGTGCGACTCGCCTTTTGATCTTTACGCGTGCTTCTTATTTCGATGTGCGCCGTGGTCCTGTTCCTTTTTGTCCGGTGCCGGTTCATGTTCACAAACTTCGATGCTGATTTCGTTTTGATAGACCTCTTGCAACATATTCACACAGTTCACGACCGTGTGGGTAACACGGCTCGTCTCGTGTCCGCTCCCGTGGGGGGCATTGCTTTGGGTGAAGTCCTGGATTCTCCTGCGTTGCGCGACACCGTCCAGGTGTCTGGGACGAGGCCACTTGGGAACATTCCGGATAATGCCCCTTGTGCCATGGACGGTGCCGCTCCTCGAGTGACTCCCTCGTCCGGCCTTCTGCCGTCCCCCTGGAGTGTTGTTGGGGGACCCAGCTCCCCGCGCAGGCCATGCATCCCCCGGTGCCGTATCCGCCCATGCATTACATGGACTTCCTCCTGCTGTCAGTAGACTGCTGTCTTCCGCAGACAAGGTTTACCCTCATAAGGTGGCGCGAGTGCTGGAACAAGGCATGCTCGAATACATTCCTCTCGACCTCCTGACTGATGACGCTTGTTGACGGGCTACTCGGGAGCCCCCCCCTCCGGATTCTTCCTTTGTTTTTGCAAACAGCAAATTTCGCCTGCCCAACGCTGCCTTCGACATTTCCAAAGAATCAAAGCTTAGTTTTGATGATTGGTCGGCGGCTTCGGAAAACCTGGTTGGTGCCATGCGGGTTCATCTCCGCGCAGGTTCAGACGCTGGCTCTGGAGGTCAGGTGGCTAACGCAATTGCCGATTCATTTGCGGCCCATTTTAAGCGGCTCAAATCTCGTCCCAACGCTCGCGTCGAATTCAAGATTATCATGAATTATGACCAGCAATTGCGTGCTCTATTTCTGCGCGAGTCGCATTCCTTTCATATGGATACCTTCCAATCCGACGTTTGGGAGGAATGTGTTGCTACTATGCACGCCCTGCGGGTCTCTAGTCTCGATCATCATTTGGCAGAAATGGAGTCCTTTCTGGTCTGCTCTAAGTCAGCCCCTGCAAAGTCTGGATCCTCCTCGTCCTCATCTGTCCGTTCTAAATGCCTGTCCTGTGGCTCACTTGACCACAAGCTTGCTTTGTGCCGTGCCCCCCCCGTTTTCTGCATCAGGAGAACAGAACTTGGCGCACCCCCTCAGGAGGATCTGTCTGCTTCGCATTCAACGGTGTCTCCTCCTGTGACAGGGGGACAAAGTGCATGCATTCCCATGTTTGCTCCCTATGCGGAGCCTCAGCTCACGGCGCACAAACGTGTGCCGCTTGAGGTCCTTTTTCCGGTGTCCACACCTCTGAACGCAGCTTGTTGGGAATCCTCCTTGCGAGACGCTGGGGTGCTGGACCTCTTTGTGGAGGTGCCGAAAGGCCTCCGCTCTGGATTCGATATTGGCATTGGTCCCTGTACTCTCGATCGCTCTTTTTCTCCTCCAAATCACTTTCGTTCCTCTGAAGCTCAAACTTTTGTTGTGTCTAAATATTCTGCCGAAGTGGCTTTAAATAGAGTTTCCCCCGGGTTCTATCCCCACATCGCCAAACAGCTTTTTGGCCCTTTCCGCTCCGCACCGCTCAATGTCGTCACCAGCTCGGGTGGCAAACTTTGAATCACTCTCGATCTCTCTTATCCTTGACACGATCCAAATCAATCATCCATAAATTCTTACATTGACTCCGATAATTTCCCCTGTGATTGGGGTACCTTTTCCGCATGTTGGCTTCTGGTGGCCAACAGCCCTGCTGGGACTCAAGTAGCCGTCTTCGACGTCGAATCCGCCTTCCGCATCATCCCCACTCGTCCACAGGATTGGCCAAAATTGGCTGTTGTCATCGATGGCATTGTACATTACAATTTCCGGCTTAATTTCAGTGCTTCTTCCGCGCCTGGTGTATTCGGTCAGGTCGCGGATGCTGCCACATGCATTTTCAAGCACCGAGGCGTGGATGATGTACTGAAATGGGTGGACGATTTCATCTTCTTCAGATATCCACGGTCTTCTTCTCCTCAATACACCTATTCGTTCGACGAAAGCCTGATTCGCAATGTCACGAACGAACTCAGCTGGCCTTGGTCACCAGACAAGCATTCACCTTTCTCGGACTCCTTTGTTTATATTGGTTTCTTATGGTCTTTGTCAGCGAGGACCGTTGAGCTGCCTGATAAGAAAATCTCAAAATATCTCTTGAAGCTTGACGAATGGGAGTCGAGTGGGACCGTCTCACTCAAGATGACGGAATCCTTGATCGGCACTCTCAATCACGTCTGCCTCGTTCTGCCCACAGGTAGATCGCACCTACCATCTCTTTTCGCTCTGCGTGCTTGTTTTGCACGGTCTCAAAGCGGCTTTGCCTGACTTACGCCGAACAACGCAGTCAGGGAGGACATAGCATGGTGGCAATACTCCTTACGAAACAGTTGGTGCGGTTCTCACGTCGTGAAGCCTCCGGACCCCCTTGACCTGGACATTTTTGTCGACGCGTCAACTTCATGGGGTATAGGTTTTGTCATTAACGGAAAGTGGCTGGCTTGGAAATTGCGGCCTGGTTGGAAAACTGACGGTCGCGACATTGGTTGGGCCGAAATGGTCGCAGTCGATTTGTTGATTCGCGCTTTGGTAACTGCGGGGTTCTCGAAGTGTCACCTGGTCTTGAAATCCAACAATTCAGGAGTCGTTGGCGCGTTGGCAGCAGGCCGGTCTCAAAACGCACAGCAGAACGCCATTTTGCGCTGCATTGTGGACATTTTCCAATCCCATTCACTATGGGTCTCTATTGTATGGGTGCCATCTGAGAGTAATGAAGCAGACGCGCCTTCTTGGGGTATTTTCCCTGCTCATAAACAGCTTTTTCCCTTTCCTCCTCGTATGCCGTCCTATTTGACCCCTTTTGTACTACGTCCGGTTGAGCATCATGTTCTAGTTGATTGAGCTATCCGTCTCATGTAAATCATGTCTCTCAGTATAAATCAAACCCTCTGTATGTAAATTCACCCTGTGTACGCCAATCTTTGTTTGTGAATCGAATCCATGGTCATTCCCAGTATTTGGTTCGTCCGCATTCACCACGCATTTCTATTTACAGTACCAATGCCTATTCATCTATCTTTGATCCCCGAGCGAACTCCTTCCATCTCAAGGGACAATCGTTTCCACCCTTACGTGGCGGGCTTGGGATCACTGATGCTAATATCACCGCATTCTCGTCGTTACCCCATTACTCCTTCGAGGCAACTCACTCACAATGTAGACGGCCTTTCAAACAAAGTTCTTCAATCTAACTCTGCCACCGTCTTATCTGCAGAGGATAACGCTCTGGTCGATCGTGTGATTTCGCATTCATGGATGCCGTCCACGACCAAAAGATACTCTTCGGCAGTCAGACATTTCCTCTCATTCTGCGATCAACAGGGCATTCCAGCGGAACTTCGTTTACCAGCCGCCGGAGAGGTTTTGTGTTTGTATGCGGCATCGATGGCGGGCACATTGTCCGGAGGTGCAGTGGGGAATAAGTTGTCTGGTCTCCGTTCCTGGCACATTCAGCAAAATATGCCCTGGCCGGCGTCTGCTTGTCTTAGACACACTGTGCGAGGCGTCGAGAACCTACGACCGCTGGACTCCTTCCAAAAAGAGCGTCCTCCTGTCAGTCTGGAGATGATGGAATGCGTCAAGTCTAACCTTGATCTGAATGACCCCTTGCACGCCTGTGTATGGGCAATTGCAACAACGGCACTGTGGGGACAGATTCGATTAGGCGAGTTCCTCCCCTCCCGAGAACGTGATTTTGATTCCTCGACCATTCCCCATTGGTCAAACTTTGGTATTCCTAACGACACAGGGACGAGATCTCTCTTTCTGCCACGAACAAAAACCTCTGGTCGTAAGGGTGAGACCGTGCTCATTACTCGCCAACAAAACGATTATGATCCGATCGCAGCTCTGGCTAATCATTCTCTGATCAATAATGTGCAAGTTCACAGTCCTATATGCTGCTACAGAAGTAAAAACGGTTCTCCTGTTGCTCTCACTACTCAGAAGTTGGTCATGGTCTTCAACTCTATCTTGGAGCGCAACAACTTACCGAGAATCAGTGGACACTGCTTCCGCATTGGAGGCACCACCGCCCTCTTGCTCAAGGGTGTTCCTCCTCACGTTGTAAAAGCCTTGGGCCGTTGGACGTCAGACGCCTTTCTCAGGTATTGGCGAAATTTAGAACTGATAGCACCTATGTACGTTGAGTTATTGCGGCCAGTGATGTCGTACCTAGACAGGCAATAGCCTCTGGTTGGGGTGCAGGAAATCATTTACTACGTCCTGAGTTGCCTTCATCTCTCGGGATGGGGTCAGAGGTCTCTGCTGACTTGTGAATGCTTTCCAGTCCTAGCCCCTATTTGGGTCCCCGTCTCACATAGAGGGTACACCAAAACAGGTTACCGGACTATCACCCATCTTATGGACACCGTACTTAGGGATGATTACAGAATAGAATTATTTGTCAAATTAATTGAGCCATCGTTCTTGGTGATAATGGGAAATAGAATTAATTTAAGGTATTTGTTCCCTTTAATAGTCACACCCGGAACGACACGAAATGGACATATTTTCAATTAATAGTAGTGCATAGTATAAAAGATAGCTATAGTACATGCAAATAAAAACAAATAGAAATTCCCCATTACCTTTACCATTCAAATTCATTGCTCTGGACTTAACTTTCCAAGTGATCCAGCACTGACTGGTTTCTGGACTGTCACAACCCCCCACTCTAGGATCCACTCTGGGACACCCTTGCAACCTCTTCCAGAACCCTCTGCCAACCCCCAGCCACATACTTCAACCAATGCCTGTCATCACATCTTCTATCATCACTATCATGTGCATCAACACCACCATCATGCATGTCTCTCAACTACCTCTTGCATCACAGGATCTAGGAATGACATTGAGGCCATCACCCTCATGATCAACACTCTAGATCATGCTTGATCACCCTGGCTATCATCATATATTATGCCACTCTATGCTGCTACTTCTGCACCACTAATTGCATATCCTGCAGGTATAATCTCTGTGCACACAGTTGCTCTCTATCCTGCTGCTTCTCATAGAGTTCTGGGAGTTATTGTACACATCCTGGGATTCCCTCAGACTGCTAGAGTAAACACCCATAGTACTTACATATATCTTGTAGTCATCATCTTGTATCTCTTTAGTCTTGATATTGAATTACTTTGCTTGCATGTCCTATAACTTTGACTGGCATGTGTACTTTGAGACTGGTATGCACTTTGCAACTTTAAGTTTATTGACTCTGGTCTCATCTTAGAACCCCCAGTTCTTGACTCAACCTTGTTATTTTTGCTCCTCTGGTACATGCCAACCCTGGACCAAGTCTTGTCAATGCCAGACACATCTTGAGCCCTGGAGCACAGCCCAGAGCACTCAATTCCCTTAAGCAAAGGCCCATTTGCCCCCACCCTCTACTACAGTTACTAGTGCCCTGCTCCCCCACCCTGCAAACTTTTAAGCTACAATTAAGAGCCTTGCTACTATCTCACCACTGCTCTACCTGCACAGACACCTCCTTTGCTCCTGGGACAACAACACTTTGAGGAATATGAACAGCAGCACAACAAAATGCTCTGTTTACTCAGAATTTTGCTGGAGGCTTTTGCACAATGGACATAACAACTTCAAAGGCACCCCAGAGGACTGGGCACACTGCCTGGTTGAGTTTGGAGAGTGACTTGCTCATGGAGAACTTCCAGAACAGACCATAGCTAAGTTCAGGCACAACACAATCTTCTGCAAAGAATTCCAACTACTTATCAACAAAGTCCATGCATCCCCATCCTCTCAACCCTCAATGACCTCACAGACCCTGGCTGTTTGATTCACATCCAACAAGAACCTCCAGAACCAACCTCTGCTCCACCCATGGCTCTGGCTCCAGAACAACAGCAACAGGAAGAATAACAAAACACCTCTGTTATCCTACAATCCCTCAATTCTGTGGGTGTGCTATTCAATCAGCCTGCTGCACACATGGTAGGTTTGTCAGCTTGTTGCAGAGCTAACTCCATCTCTAGTACATTTAAGACCTAGGAACAACCTCTGAGGCCCCTGGAGCCACTTCTATAGATAGACAATGCCTGACCCCCACCACCCCCACTGCCACTAACTTTTTGGAGACCCCAGGATGACACTACCAATTTTGACAATATGCTGTTGTAGTACTTGGTTACAAGTAGTACTGATAGTTCTGGGGCTTGATGGTGTAAAATGTCACTTCCAATGCACACTGACTTGATGATGAAATTGAGATATTATAATGTTGAAGGCTTTCAATAATCTTTCTGAAAGCAGAGGGTTCTCAACAAACTCCAGCCTAAGCAATTCACTCCCTGGGAATCACTGAGCCTTTGCCTATCAATTGCCTGTCTATTCTCTACTAAACTTGGGCTATTTATACTGTTTTTCTGGTGCACAGACCACTATCTACACATGACTCTTTGTTGTAAACTCCCCAGCCTCCAGAACATATTTGAGAGTCCAATTTCCCTTTTGGGAGGCCTGTTTTGGTGCCACCAGTTCCACCATTCCTCCAGATGTTTCTGATTGCCACTTTCCCATTTGCTTGAGCTCCATTTAGCACAATCCCATTCATAGATTCTTCTTTCCCCTTTTAGTCATGTCAAATTGGGCATTGTCAGATCTGATCTTGATCTAGATCATCACAAATTGATCCCATTTTGTCACTTCTGCCAGCTCCCATGCTTCCCCTCCCCATTACAGTGGTTTGACTATTGTTGAGCTGATAGTTTGAGCTGGTCCCTGCCTGTTGTTCTGTACTTTTCTGTGTATTTATTGAGATGTTTTTGGAGATATATTCTTGTTGAGACTGCTACCAGGAGACTTACAGTTTTCAGCCCATAATTAAATGTTTATTTTGACTTCTGGTGCATGGTGTGTCCCTGACTGCTGGTACAGCATTGTATCACTGTGCTACATTGATGAACTTGGGTTGCCTTTGTCATACCTTCAGAAAATCACCTTCAACCACTACACAGCTCTCATTCAGTTTGATCCAAACAGTCTGGCTCCAACTGGCAAGCCTTTGTTGACAAGTTCTCCAGGAAGTTTGGGATCTATGACACCATGGCCAGAGCTAAAGACAACATCTTCAACCTTCAGATGTGCCCTAAAGAATACTTTATCATCTTCATTGTACATTTTGAAAAAAAAGCTTATAAAACAGGTTGGAATTACAGTGTGCTCTAATATGCTCTTTGCCACACCATGCCACAGCACATTAAGGACATCTTCTGGCTTGCTCTGAAACAGCCTTTGTATGATGGATACAAGGCTCTTGTCATGCAGATCAACTAGTGCTACTGTTATGATCTGTCCTAACCCCAGAACATCAAGAACCCCAGAACCCCAGAGGTCACTTTGCAACCCTGGAGCCTCAGGCCCCACCACTCTCTGGGATGATGGATTGACACCCAAATCCACTCTGATTGGCCAATGGCTGCCTTTAGCCATTAGCATCACCCATCACCCTGGCACTAGCACTTATCAAACATTGGCCAATGCATGACTAATCAGCCATTAGCATCACCCATAAATCTCTCTGGACATCAGCTAACATGTGACTACTCAGCCCTGATCTATGCCATCAACCCCTAGACATTGGCCAATACCAACACTATGCTTCGAATCTGATGCCACCATCCCACCCTGCACCTGTATTCCTGTTGACACCCAAGCTCCTTTAGATGACCTCCTCAACACCCAGCCTCCCTTTGGATGGCCTTGTCTGAACCTTTAAAACACTGACACTCCCTGGGTATCCAGACCATCAGATGACTGGACCTCTCACCATGACAAGTACTTAAACCATAGCTAGCATCCTGTTACAGTAGTCTTGATATTGCCTAAACTTTTGCCTTTTGTCTTTGTCTACTACAATCAATCTATTTCCCCACTCTCCAAGTCTCCCAGTCTTAAGTCTCAGTCTCTTGGCCTTCATCTCTATTTATTGGTTTCTCCTCAGTGTTTCTTTGCCCCCTACTCAGCTCTGTTCCCCTTCATTGATCTCCAGACCTCATCTGCAGCCCTTTTCCCTACTCCCACAAAACCCCAGCGCTCTATGCAAGCCCTGGAAAACCCTTGCTGATGATGCCCAAAAGTTGATCAGTAGCAGATACAGTTTATGGCTACTGACCAGGGAAAATGCATTGAGTGCACTAAGTGTTGAGGGAGTCTGTCAGGTTCTGCTGAGTCAGGGGCTTTTCTGGAAAGCAACGCCCTTATGAGGCAGACTTGATCTACATGTACTTGGGTGTCTGGAACTCCAGACTGTGCTCTGGGGGTTCAAGATGTGAACAGGGAATTTCTGGAGTAAGGGACTTAGTCTGAGAATTGGGTGAAGTCAAAAAAATTAAGGGGATTAGAGTCAAGTCGGGAACCCAGGGGTTCTAGGACAAGACCTGGTTAGTAAGGCTTAAGTCACAAAGTGTGTACCAATCTTAAAAGCACGTGAACAAGTTGAGCATGCCAGTCGAAGCATGCCAGCCAAGCATACTAGTCAGTGCGTACCAGTCAATCAAAGGGCACACAAACAATTAATGTAATATCAAGACTAAAGTACAACAAGTGGGTAGCTACTCTTTAAGTACTGGTGGGGGCTACTCCAGGTTCCTGAGGGGTTCTGGAATGTCTGGGGCAGTTTTGGGAGTAAATGGCAGCAGCAAAAGAAGGGGAACTGTATACCAGAGATCACGCATGCAGGGCACGCAATCAATTGGCATGGAGGAGTGGTCCTGATGTGTGGTGCATGATAGCCAGGGTGATTAATGTGATCCAGTAATTAGCGGGTGTGCCAGCAGATGGTTTCAGGGTCTGTGATGCAGAGTTGTCAGGAGGTGTGGCGTGATGGCGGTGTCAGTGGTCATGATGGCAGGGGTTGTGTCATGGGGTTGCGGGGGTGTCCTGAGGTGGTTCCAGGTAGGGGGGGTCATGACAGAGTCCTGGGCAGGTCCCAGAGAACAAGTTGGCCACAGGTTGAACAGCAAGTTTTGGTGAGGGCTGGTAAGGGAAGTTGGTAAGAAAAATTTGATAAGAGGAGTGCACTAACAACAAAGTGTGCTTAAGTGAGAGAAATAGCAAATATGAGAAAGGGTGCAGCAAGGACAAGAGAACTAGAAGCTTAGCAACATCTAAGCTGCATGAGGCCTGCCATAAATACTAGGTGCATAAGTTTTATAAGCATAACTGTGGCAAGCAGGCTAGAAGTGTCCAGACAATTGGTGACTATGAACTTAGTCAGTGCAAAAGAAATCTGAACTGTAGAGTAAACTGAGGTGTGAACAGAGGACTCTGTTCTGTTGGTAACTAGTGATAATAGTAAGTATTTAATAAGTTCACCATTGCCAAGTAGCTAAGGGTCACCAAGGCAGAGTGAACTGCAAGTGGTGCCATGCATTAAACTAAATAGTAAGAAATGAGTAAAAGAGCTGTCCATCTGACTGAGGAAGGGGTGCCAAGAGACATCAGGCCCCAGGGTAAATGCCAAGCTGTTTATCTGTTTTATATCAGACTCAGTCGGTTGGTAAACGACTGTATTGAGCAATCTAAGTACCTGTTTTATATCAGACTATAGTAAATATTAGTTATCTGGTTTGGTATCGTCAGGGAT
>QFEW01001352.1:0-12577 GCA_003316525.1 Termitomyces eurrhizus
ACATTGCAAGGGGTCTTTTCGTCCCACTTTGGCGGAGGTTGGTATGCTGACGCAGATTGCGTCTTCACAGCCTGAAGCACAGGTAAGTCACCTGCGTCTGCAGCTGGGAACGGAGGATCCGGATCAAGAGAGCCAGTCATGGAAGCACGTTTTCAGCATGATGCCAACAGAGAATTGAGAGGTTTTGATGAGAGTTGCCCAGTCGGTAACAAGCCTAGAGTCTAAAGCCAATAGCAGAAGATTTAAAAAAATGTAACCAGAGTTACGGGTTAGAACTATCTTGTGTGTATCACACAAGTGCTAAATCAGACCGCAGTATCGGATTGACTAGTACTTAGAGTGAAAACAAGATGTTGTCTTACATAATACTCTACTAATTGATTATAGCATCGTTGACGCTGACGGTAATACGGATAACTCCGTTACAAGTAACCTTAGACGTGCCAGGCTAAGAACCTGGCAGTGCAAAACTAATGTTTCTTTTGGGTGTGTTGGACTCCAAATAGAGATCTGACAAAGTGTTTGATTGTGCAACAAAAGCCCCCTCGTGGTGGGCTCCAGATGATGCAAAATGTGAGTTTTAATTTGTTTTAAGCTGCCCAAATATAATTGAGCAAGACTTAAGGTAAATATAAAACTTCTATTTCATGAAGTTCTGGGGGACTTAGTTACACATATGCACACATTGTAAAAAGGTGTTATAATTTTAATTGTTTGATTTGAAATGAAAAACTTAAAAAAGTTTGCACTCAAAATGTAGGTACAAATAGTATTAATACTAAAACCCAAAGTCAACCTAATTGCTTCTGGCCTAAGACATCTGCTCCATGGGGACTCCAAGCTGTGACAAGTTGAATGCTTGCCTGACTCCCCCCAATTTCACCCTCCTTTTATATTTCTACCTTCCATGCATATACCAGTGCATATTCATGTGTTTCAACACCAGCTTATCGGATTGCCATGCCCAGCCAGTCAGTTATAGTATTACCAAGCCTGGGCCTCTGTCCAAATGTTTTCCCAAGCCTTGGTGCACATGGTCATCCTCTTTTCCAGCTAACTCTTCTCTGTAGTCTGGCTGCCCCTCTGTTCCCTCTCTTTCCTTATCTTCTCTTTTGTTTGTCTCCCTTCTCCTTGCTTTGTAGCAGCAGCTAGGCACATCAGCAGGTCAAGGACAAGTTTCTGTTAGGTTCTGGAGTTGGACAGAGAGTTGATGGCAAAGATGATGTCAGACTGATCTTGGAATGTGATCTGGGATCAGAAATTGACAGTCCACAGAATGGAGGAACAATGTGAATGCAGAACACATTTTGAACAAGGTGTTATGGTCACACATAGTTGGACATCTTTAAATTGTACTTCCACCTTCTCCATATTCTGTATTGCGTTAATCATGTTTTTCTAACCATTACTTTGTTGTTACTTCATGTTCGAGTAGCTAGATGCTTTGCTACCTCCACCTATTGCTGCCCCCCTCACTTGCCAGGATGCAAACTATTTCATTCTCTCCCCAAAAGATACCTCCCATGACTCACTCTGATCCTCCCACCCCTATATCCCATCCTCTTTCCCCAGTCAGGGCTGTATGTTGATGGGCATCCAAACATCCTGCACTTTCTCCTTCTCAATCTCCTGGCTGGCAACTTTCTCCAGGTGTGGCTGAGACCCACATGCACTTGGGCCACTTCTGTGCCCCCTCCTTCTTATATCTATTCATGGCAGCTCAGATTTCTTCTGGGCTACATGGCATACACCCTTCCCCAGCCCTATTCTCTTCTGGCCTACAGCCTCCTGTGCCTGGTTCCACACCCTCCTAGGCTCCTCCACCCCCTTTAGCACCTTCTGCCTGTCCTCCAATTACACTACCTACTATTGCAAGTTCTTTGGCCTCTCCACCCTTCCCTTCAAGTGCTCCTGCAGGGCCTCCATTGCCTACCCCTTCCTCTGCCAAGCCTCTTTTGGGCCTTTCAGGTCTTTCTTCCATGCTGGAACCTATCTCCACAGCTGGTGATTCAGTCACAATCTCACATGCAGAGCTACTTTCCCTCTTGCAGGGGTTTGGTGTCAGGATGACTCAGGCCTTTCTGCAGACACATTTCTCATCCTTTCCCACACCACTCCCTGCAATCAGCATTACTCCTGCCATGCCCTCCCTGAGTCTTTCTGGCCTTTCTGACAGGCCTCCCTCCTCTTCAATTGTCACATCATTGACTTCTTCGACTGCAGCCTCTGGTATTCCCCCAGCTCTCAGCCTTCCTTCTATATGCCTCTTACTTGCAGCTCCTCTGGCCGCCATGACCAAACTTGATCTCAACATCATGCCTATTCCTTTGTGCATCCAACACATCTTCAATGCAGGGTGGTGCATGTATGGCCTCCTTGATGCTTTAACAACAGCAGCTTGTCATTGAGCACTTATGTCTCCCAATTGGCAGAGTGATTCTTCCCTGTCTTTGACTTCGGCAGGGGAGATACAAGTGTCTTCTTCCAGGTTCAATCAGAGCAAGGAGCGCTTGCTTATGGCCTTTGAGTTTATGCAAGCCTCTTCTACACTTGTCTGGGTGATCTGTAATTGCCTGAAAGCAGGACCTGAACAGATATACTATGAACACATCTAGCACCACCAGGACTTCAGCAAGAATTTCCAGGTCTACCTAGCATATGACATCTTCCTCTATCATGCATACTTACAATCACAAGGCAACTTGCACATGGATGTGTGGCATAAGCTTGTGTTTGAACCAAGTTCAATGACCATATGCAGGATCAGATCCATCATTTGATGGGTACCCAATCCAATCACCACCACCTGCACATTGATGATGCCCAGAGTTTGGTCAGTAACAAATATAGCAATAGTGTTACTGTACCAAAAACTTGCGTTGGGCATGCTAAAAGTGATGTGAGGAGTCCCAGGCAGGTCCCAGAGAATGCACCTATGAAAATAAGGTAAAGTCAGAAAAGGGTTGGCAAGTGTCAAGCGCTAAGGTGAAAGCGCCTGTGGAGGAGGTGGTAAGTGAACACGGCAAGGTAAGTGGCAAAAACATGGTAAGCTTAGCAAAGTCTAAGCGACGTTAATGCCTGCCGTAGCTGCAAGGCACGAGTTCATTGAGGGCTAGCAATAGTCTGCAACTGCCAATGACTTTGACGTTGCTGACCGTAAATGAGATTTAGACCGTAAGGGAGACTGGAGTAAGGGGAGCAGGAAACTCTGTTCTTGTTGCATATGTACAAGTCAGTAAGTACTTTTTATACTACAAGGAGTTCACCATCGCCAGTGACTAACAATTGCCAACATGTGGTAAACTAGAAAATTTTATAGGGGTAGCTCCAACAGTTTCAGATCCCTACCGTCCATTCAAGACCCTTAGTGATGCCAGATGGCAGATCACAATGCTAAACCATCAAACCATCACCCTTCTGTCTGTCCAAAATGCTTAGCGATGTCAGATGCCAAATCAAGGCGCTAAGCGATGTCAGACACCAAGGTCAAACGCCAAGCTGTCCATCAGTTTTTGATAGATCATCAGGCTTCTCCCTAAGCGCTGTCATTAGTAACTGATGCCATCCGTCAGTTGTCATTCTGTCTGCTGTCGTGCTATCATTGATCGGATCTGCTTTTTGCCATGCATGGCTGTCAAATATCACCAAAATTGGTTAATTAGTGTGCGCTAAGGTGTCCCGAGCCAGTACCGTGTTGCTGTGGCCTGCTGTTGATGCGCTGATCCTGTATGGGGTCCTATCAATGTGTTGACTAGGAAGGCTTTGTTGTGCAGGCTGTAGTTGGGTGAACCAATCAACACGTGACTTGATGAAGCAATATGACTACTGCACTCCTATTCAAAACAGGAAAAATAGTTAGAGATGCCTAGTGTACAGAATTGGGAGAGGTTAAACTTGCTGACCAAGCATGTCCTAGTATGGGTGGGTGGGAAAAGAAGGTGTCAATAGTTCAATCAGACTGCTGACATAATGTGTGGTCCATTGGATGGGTCGGCACAGCTGTTGAGGTCGGAGTTAAAGTTAATTTGATCAGCTGCTTATTGTCAGCTTAAACCAGCAGGCAGCAGGACTGTCATTGGCCTACTCAGCTGGCTCATACCATCATGAGTTCTGAATCTCAGGATTGATCTCTGGAAGATACCATCTGGGTGCAGGGGAAATTATAGTATTGTGGGGCCTTACCAGGAGTTACAGCTTAGAGGGAGCCAATAGGTGATTGGTCTTCTAAGACCTACACCAACCAAACACCGGCAAGCATTGCTAAGAGTAGAAGCGTCAGGAGTAAATAGGGATGGCATAATAACAGCAGATAAGTTGGGGTCTTAATATGGAGAAATACTATACCTTACTATACCACATGACCTAGGACACAATACCCAAGCAATATGTGCATAAAAAAAGGTCTCAAAAAATAAAAGGGTTCATCATCATCATCATCATCTCCAATCCAATCTTCTCTTTAGCAATTCTGCCCCTTCTACATCTGCAACTTCTTCCACTTCTTCTGTGCTCTTCTCATCAAATCAATTCTTTTGAGACATAGAAGCATCAACAAATAGCAGCTAGAAGAACCAGTCCTCTCACCATGGCAGGCATCATCAGACTTACAATGCCAGCTCCCAAAGCACCAGCAGGTCCACCTGCTGCATGGTCTGTGGTGACAATGACTACAAATTCTCTTTCTGTACCAAACTGGGCCACATCCTTTGCTGATGGTTGATTTGCAGACTCCAAGGGAGTTACTTACTGCTTTGCCTACAATGGCCCAAATTTCTGCTCAGCCTCTGACTGTCCCCACTATCATGCCTACTTTCTCTGTGTGGATGGACAACACTCTGCACAGGACTGTGCTGTGCAATAGATACTTTCCTGTTACTACACCCCTTAAAGTTGACTGCTGAATTTCAACTCTTCATGACACCAACTCCTTAGATCATTTTTCATACATCATAGTGATACGACGCTGTACCAGCAGTCAGAGACACAACATGCACCAGAAGTCAAAATAAACATTTAATCATAAGGCTGAAAACTGTAAGCCTCCTGGTAGCAGTCTCAACAAATTATATCTCCAAAAACACAATAAATACACAGACAGTACAGAACAAAGGGCAGGGACCAGCTCAAGCTATCCACTCAACAATAGTCCAACCACTGTAATGGGGAGGGGAAGCATGGGAGCTGGCAGAAGTGACGAAATGGGATCAATTTGTGATGATCTAGATCAAGATCAGATCTGACAATGCCCGATTTGACATGACTGAAAGGGAAAAGGAAAAGAAGCATGGAGGGATGTCAAAAGAAGCATGGAATGCAGGGAAGCGCTAAAAGGGGAAAAAAGGATCTATGAATGGGATCGTGCTAAATGGAGCTGAAGCAAATGGGGAAGTGGCAATCAGAGACATCCGGAGGAATGGTGGAACAAGAAGTTGAATGGTGGAACTGGTGGCACCAAAACATGCCTCCCAAAAGGGAAATTGGACTATCAAATATGTTCTGGAGGCTGGGGAGTTGACAACAAAAGAGTCATGTGTAGATAGTGGTCTGTGCACCAGAAAAACAGTATAAATAGCCCAAGTTTAGTAGAGAATAGACAGGCAATTGATAGGCAAAGGCTCGGTGGTTCCCAGGGAGTGAATCACTTAGGCTGGAGTTTGTTGAGAACCCTCTGCTTTCAGGAAGATTATTGAAAGCCTTCAAATATATCAATTTCATCATCAAGTCAGTGTGCACTGCAAGTAACCTTCTACACCATCAAGCCCCAGAACTATCAGTACTACTTGCAACCAAGTACTACAATAGATGGCCTTCAATTTGGCTTCTCCTTAGGCCTAAAAAACTTTACATTAGATGCTACATTCTCCCCTCCCAATCATTACTGAGATACCATTCATCATGCATTTGTGACTGAGAAATACACCAAGGAATGCCTCCTTGGGCATGTTTCTGAAGAATTTTCCCCCAAGCTTGCAGAGCATTTGTTTGGCTACTTTTGTATGGCTCCATTAAATGTCATTGAGCATACTCTGGGTAAAATGCAAATCATAGTTGATCATTCCTTTCCCTGCAACAATCTGCTTACTCCCTCTGTGAATTCATATATTGACACAAAGCAATTCCAGTGTGACTGGGAAACTTTCTCTGCATGCTGGCTTGTGGTGGTGGATGCACCATCTGGTATCAAGTAGTGGTCTTTGATGTAGAATCAGCATTCTGAATCATTCCTACAAGATCTGAGGAATGTCTGTTCACTGCACTGCATATCCATGACAAAATCACCTTCAATCATAGACTTAATTTTGGCATATCTCCCACATCTGATATCTTCGGCTCAGTGGTGGACACCATTGTATACATATACTTATCAAGAAGTCAAGGCCCATCCTTAAATAGGTTGACAATTTTATTTTCTTTTGATACTTACATATGCAGGCCGATGGCTCTACCTGCTATAACTATGCAAAGGACCTGATATGGGATGTGGCCAAGGATTTGGGCTAGCCATGAGCCTCTGAGAAATTTGTTTCTTTTTTCTCTGCATTTACTTACATTGGGCAACAAGAACAAACAATCCTTTGGTCAATTAATGATAAGACTGTTTCTCTGCCCACTACAAAACAAGACAAGTACCTTGGCAAACTTTCTCCTTGGATGTTAGGTGTGTTTGCAAGTTTACAAATGATGGAGTCCATAATTGGTACCCTCAACCATGTTACGCTGGTGGTTCTTGCTGGGCAATCACATCTTCCAAGTTTGTACAAATTCCATTCTAGCTTTCCTTCATTCTTTCCACCATGGATTAAGCACTGCATTACTCCAGCTGTTATGGCAGACATTGATTGGTGGACCACCACCTTACAAGGCCAATGCTCACTTTGGATATACTGACCTCCTCCTCCTCTACTCTTCACGTAGATACCTCCACTTCCTGGGGCATTGGGTTGAACTTGAATGGGAAGTGGTTAGCCTGGAGACTTGTTCCAATGGTTACATGTCAGCCTCACTGGTCAGGTTTTCATTCACTGATGAGGATCCAGACACACTTCTGTCATTCAGATCTTGTGATGCACATCAACAAAAAGACAATACATGCCCTGGCCTATCAGTATATTTCTACTTTCCTGACAAATCATACTATTGGTTCTATTGCACTGCCTACACTCAGCATCACTTCATCTACCTACATCACTTCTTTCTACCCAAATCTGGTGCTCCCTCATGCAGGTGTCAAGAGAAACAAAGACACAGCTGTGTACATCATCTATACAAGTTAACTCATACAAATCTTGTTAACTCTGTTATTTGCAATGCCTGAAAACCATCCATCCATGATAAATACTCTAGTGCAGTTTGCCAATTCATAGACTATTGTTGCATCAATGCAATTCCTACAAACAAAATCCTTCCTGCTCTCAAATCCTTACTATGCAAATTTGCTGCATCCTTTGCTGGTTATGTGGCTGGTAAAACAGTTTCCACTAAGTGTGATGGTATTCAAGCTTGGCACATTGAGAATGGTTATACATATTATGGTAGCCAACAACTAGAATATGTTATAAAAAGAATTGAGAATTGCCAGCCACTTTCATCATTTCATCCAAAGAGGCCCCCTATATCTAGCAACATGCTCCTATGCCTCAAACTAAACATGGACTGGTCTTCTCCTTTGGACTAATGCATATATTTTGTGGTGTTGGCCTGCTTCTGGAGACAGATCCACCTTGGAGAGATCTTGCCATTATCAGGGATGAAGTGCAACCCCTCTCTGTATCCTACATGAAACAATTTCAAACCACCCGCAACCTCTTCTGGTTCTTGCACCTTACATCTTCCAAATACAAAAATGGGTGGTCAGCAGGGAGAAGACATTATTTTGACTAGACAAGGCTTTATTGACCCCATCAATGCTCTACTATTACACCATTCTACCAACTTTGATTCTGCCTCTCAGTGCATAGCTTCATATCAAAATTCAGCAGGTGGCTTTACTATTTTGACTCAACAAGAGTTTCTGGGACAAGTCAATTTCATCTTCAGGAATAACAACTTTTTGGTGGTCTCAGGACACTGCTTTAGGATTGGGGGTACAACACTTCTCTTACTTGCTGGAATTCCTCCTGACATTGTCAAGATTCTAGGTAGATGAACCTCAGATGCCTTTTTATGCTACTGGCATCACATCCAACTTATTGCACCTCTTTATCTCAAATTCCTAACATCAATACTCCAGAAAGCAGGTTTCCTTCAATGTCTTGCTTCCTGAAAGGGTTATTGGCTATAACAATATGTGATTGTCTTCAATCTGGGTCCCCTATTTGCCAATGCCACACCTCCTCTGGTTTGCATTGTTAAAATGTGGGTCTGATGCCCACCTAACCTATGTGTATCATAATTCAGATAATAATTGCATTTTCTACTCAAACCCAGAACACAGATTGTTTGAAATGACAGTCCACAGAACAGAGGAACAATGTGAATGCAGAACACATTTTGAACAAGATGTCATGGTCACACATCCTCAGACATCTTTAAATTGTACTTCCACCTTCTCCATATTCTGTATCATGTTAATCGCATTTTTTTAACTCACCATCCCACTTCTACAATCATTTACATCAATCAAATTCAACATCATACAGATATTTTACAACACAATCACATACATATATTATCTAATATCTTGATATCCTAAGGTTGTGTCATCTGCAGGTCCCCTATTTGCCAATGCCACACCCCTTTTTTTTGCTGGGTACTGCCACTGATCAGCTGTTTCCATGCCAATCAAACTTTCAATTGTTGTTTTCCCTTACCATGCACTTACTGCTCTACAGGCTGACTTGGTCTCTTTTTCATGGTTTTGGAGGTAATCTTTAAAGGTGAGGTAGCCCCACATCTACAGTTTTTGACATACACTTACAGTCTTCAGTGTTTTGATTGGTTATTTGGGGTCTTATTTCTTTTTTTATCTGCCTCAAGTGAGGCAGACATATCAATATCTAAGGTGAGAGGTGAGCCCAGCTTACTAGGTGGCCACAAAGAGGGGTGTCTCACCAATGATTTGTAAAAAGAGCTAGGACTAGAAAAAGAATAATATACAATGAAAAAGCTACAAAAGAAAGGAGATGGTGGTGAGATGGACTGGAAACATGAAAGAGCATGAAGGCACTTACCTGGACAGCAGATGAAAAAGGAGGCAAATGGAGGAGAAAGCCACCCAAGATGTATAAAACCACATGCCATGCTAACCACACTACAGCATCTGCCAGACCCTGGTGCCATGCTATGATTGGCTCACAATCTTGAGGGGAGAGGTGCGGAAGAGTTTGGAGAAACTTATGAGCATGCAGAGGCCTCCAAAAACACTTGCTACCTATGGTGCTTGTCTTTATGCCAATCATTATTTTGAATCACTCTTTCACATCTTAAAGCCCAAATCACTTGTGCTGCTTCTACAATTAGGATCTTATGTAATCTAGAGAGTCTGTGTGATCTACAACCATCTTTGTACTTGATTATTAATGGACTTTCTAAGATGGAGCTTATGTCCTGTTTATGTAGGTATTTCTCTATTCTTTTTTCTCATATTTCATTTACCTTTTCCCACACAATAGATTGACCAGTGCATACAGATTTAGTTAAGATGTGGTTCAGGGAGTCCTCTTCATTGTCATGTTTGCATGTGACTGCTTTAAAACGTGCCAGCCAACCATTGCTAAGATCCAAGTGGTCATCATCTGGAATGCCTACTAAGTCTGCAAACCATTTCCACTTTGCATAAAGAACATCACCAGTAAGAAGAATGTCTTCTGTCATTGCTTTTGATACCCAGAGATCTATCATTTCAGTCACTTCTGAATGCTGCTGATGCAGCTGCTTTGCAGAACAATCTGCATTAGAATTAGCCTCTGCCCAACGTTCCCACCATTTCACCTCTTCCTCAACCCAAGAAGAGATTAGAGGCTGTTTGATGACAAGATTGGGATAAATCAGAGCAAAATATTTTGCTATTTTTGACTGGTTTTCACTATTAGCATGATACCAGTCTACAATCTTGATGTGCTGATTCAGAGTTGCAACTTCCTTTTTTGTGAAAACAGGTGCTCAAGCTTGTGATTGTTTTTCCTGTGCTGTGTTGTCTTTAAGTTTAGGCTCCGTTCCTGTGAACAATTCTGTCAATTTGGATCATACTGAAAATAAAAACATGCCACACATTTACGCTTCTTTCTGACAGCTTTAGCAAGTTCACCTGCTGCCTCTCTTAGTTTTCTAACCAGACTTTGCTGCTTGTCATCCAACTTGGCAAGTCTCCTCTCATAATCTGAGGCTGTCTCTAGAGTGTCCAGAACTGCTTCAAAGTCCACAAAATTGCTATCATTGTTCAACCATGCCTCATCCTTGGCAGATATAGACTTTCTTGTAGTCAATTGAGCATGAAGGTGATCTTTTCTGGCTTTGACCTGATTTTGCAAGGTCTGTAAGTCTTTTTTGAGTACTTCAAGTAGTTTCAGACCCATAAGAACACAATAAATATATGAAATATCTAATTGACAATAAAAATGTCATATCAAAACATATCAAAACTATGAGTTATGTCGGTCAAAAAGCTATGGGTTATGGGGTATGAGGGGTTTATGAGATATGGGGTCAGATTTGCTGCAAACCAACTTGGTAACTTGAAAATCCTATGGGGTATGGGAGGTTATGGGGTACCAGGGATATGGGTTAGGAGGAGTCTGACTATATTTGGCAGGGGCATTTGTCTAGTAATTGCAATGTTTGTCTTCAGGCCATGTGGTTCTGAGTGCTGTGTTGGAATCTGACTGGACAGTTTGATACAACTGTCTGCAGCTATATAATAGTTGAGTTGCCCGTTCCTCATGGAGTTGTGCTGGGCATGGGTATCATGTAGAGTATGTGTACTAGTGGGAGATCCACCTCTATACTCCCCAGTTTCTATGTCTAGAGCCAGAGTGGTTGCTGGCTCTCTTGGCCCTCTGGACATGGAAAGACACAATCCAGTGTCAGTTATAGTCAATTCGTAGTTTGTAGAAGCTGTGTTATGCATGGTTGATAAGATTTACCAAGTAGCCAACCATGCTATCTCAGGGTGAACACATTTTCCAAGCATTCAGAGGGGACGTTGCCTTGAGGTTTTAGGCAGCTAGATAGGGCTAGCTGTGGTAGGCTCTTAGCTTAAGCAGGGCTGCTGAACAGCACTTTCCTCTATTTTTTATAGACTGCCATTTTTATCATTTGACATGGGTTCATGATCTACATGTACCACTTATGGCCAATATATTTCAGTCACTTTCTCAAAAGTTGTTTTCTCTCATCCTATGCTAGTAATTCCCTTGTACGTAGCATGGTATTGCTTTTTGGAAAATTATCTTCAGCTTATCATTTTCCTTCTTCACTCTCATATAGGTGGCAAAGTTTTGGTTCTCTTGACAGTGTTCATACTAGCTATTTTATAGGGGTTACAATTACATCCATTGACCTCTGAAGCTGCAGCATCCATAAGGTCTTCCACCTCTACCCCCTCTACCTCTGCCTCTACCTCTGAAACCACTGTAGTCATCACAGCCAGTTGTTACTCCATCACCATAGGCCCTCATGGAGGCATGAAGTTGTTGTTCTGGGGGGGCTCTGTAGCTTAGCCATCCTGGTAGATCTGGGAATAGGCAGTTGAGCATGTTTTGATCAATCAATTTACAATTAATGCATAGAAGCCACAGAGGGGCATTCCAAACCCTGCAGTGGTGGATGGGAATGTGCACAATCTCATCAGCTAGATCAGCTTTATATAGTCATCATCCAAGAGGTATGAGTATGTAAGAAGACGTTCCATTTCCTGAATTCTCCTCTGTTTGTGTTGCTCCTTCTCATATAGAGGAACTTCACTGTTATGTTGTTGATAATATTGTTGCATACTCTATCTTTGAGATTTGGTGTGCAGTCCATTATGTGCTTCATCACAACCTCTGAGTCCTTGATGCATGACTTTACCAGGTCAGTAACGGCTTGGCAGGCCTTGTTGGAGTCGTTCAATGTAAGGCTGTAAATGATAAGGACAAATGAGGGATGCTGGTTGTTAAAGGGTTTGAATATCACTGTTATTTCTTTTGTTGATACAACTTCAAGGCTTATCAGATAGTCAACCTGGTGCAACAATAACCCCAATATAAGCATGTGATATGGAATGGAGAAATAGTCTGAGTTCATTGCACATTCTTGCTCGGGAAAAGAGACTTCCAAAGCCATGTATGTCATTTTCAATTTGTACAAGGCTCTTTATTAGGGCCCTCATCTTATCCACTGTGCTCAAGCTGTTGTTCTTGTACCGACCCCTAAAGGCCCTGGTCCAGAGTTTACCTATTGTGACCTTCCAGGTAGCTACTTGGGATGGTACTACATTGTCAAGTGGGTTTATGTCCAGGTATATTTTAGGCCAATCTCCATTTGGGGTTGCTGCTCTTTGAAGGCCTGCAGAGTTGGTGTAACAAAGTTACAGTTGAAGTGAGCTCAGGTTCACACTACACAGAATCAGACCAGTCTGGTCTATTGACAATGTAGTATA
>QFEW01001355.1:0-21362 GCA_003316525.1 Termitomyces eurrhizus
TAATAAATATTAATATTAAAAAAATATATTAATAGTTAGCTCAATACTATGGTGCCAATCATCTAGTCACCACAATGAAGTGACAGTGGCCAAATCTGCTAGAGGCCAGAAAAATATCAGGAATTTTCATAGATTTTTGTAGAATTTTCTATGTTTTTAGATCTGAATAGTATACTATCATGTTTTTTAGTAACTTAACATGTTGGTCTATTAATTTATAAGAAAACTAAGAAAACTTTTGAGCCAACCACAGTTATTTCTGCATTTTTCTTCTACTGTGAACTTAATTTTATTGAGTTTTTTTAGAATGCAGTAATGAGCTCCCATTATGAATGTCTACAGATAGCACCAACACAGGCACCTCATGTTAGCACATTGGTACCACCAGGAGCAGCACACACTAGCACTTCAGAAGCTAATTTTTGCATATTTTTATGCTAATAATTCACAGCTGGAGCCTCTAATTACTTCAGAACCACTTTCTATGGCATTACTTATTCTTAGCACCACTTTTGACATCTTGCCACATCTTGCCACTCACACTCCAGGGCTATACATGGACATGGACACTTGGCATCAGTCAATTTGAAATGATGCTCTTAGCTGGTGGCAGTGCTTACAGAACAGAATAATGAAGTATTTTTATGACAGACAGCTGGGAGTTTCATCTTAGCATCTGACATTGCTTAGCACCTTGCTAACTCAGACTGACAGCATGATTGTGGATCTTTTGACATTTAATTCATGGCATTTACTTACATATAAATACTTACTTTTTGTTAGTAGCACATCATCAATTTGGCAGTAGAGATTGTCTCCCAACATTTTGGTTACTCTATACAACAGACTACCTTTTGTTGATCATGTCAGCAAGAATACTCTGCTTTAGTCTTCTCTATCTCTTTCTCTGCAATCTCTTAGCATCTTGCAACTACAGCTTGGCATTTGTATTTAGATCTGCTAAGCAATCTTATTATTTTATTATCTTATTTTAGATGCTAATACTTAGTGCTTCTTAGCAACCTTTTCCATGCCTCTTAGCACTCATTCTTAATGCCTCTTGGCAACTCTTTCCATACTTCTGAGTGTCTTTCCTTGGTAACTTTTTCCATGCTTCTTAGCATTTTTTCTTGGTGACTCTTAGCACTCTTTTGCTGCATTTAGAGCTTTATATAAGCATTTCCAATCACCCACTTTTCTTGCCACCAACCTCTTGCCTACTATGTGTTCTCTGGAACCTGTCTAGGACTTTCACACATACTTAGCACACCCAAAGCAATATTGACTAAAGAGCAGTACTAGTAATAATGCATCTTTGTCATAACCCCTCCCACTCGGAACCACCCTGGGACATTCCCAGAGCTCTATCTGAGGCTCCTCCACCAACCTCATGACATGACTCCTGCTATCAGGACCGTCCCCACTGCTATGCACATCAAGCCCTGCTATCACACCACATTCCCTAACAGTCCCACTGCATGAACCTTGAAACTGTCCACCAGCACATGCTAATCACCAGATTATGTCAACTATCCCAGCCATCATGCATCACACATCAGGACACTTTTCCATGCCAATTGATCATGTGCCCTGCATGTACAATCTCCGATATACAGTTTCCCCTCCTTCCACCGCCGTCCATTAACTTCCAGAACCGCCCCAGACATCTCAGAACCCCTCAGGAACCTGGAGCAGCTCCTACTAGTATTTAAGAGTAGCTACTCACTTGTCGTACTCTAGTCTTGATATTACATTTGATTGCTTGCATGCCCTTTGATTGACTGGTATGCACTGACTGGTATGCTTGGCTAGCACACTTCAACTGGCATGCTCAATTTATTTGTGTGCTCTTAAGACTGGTATGCACTTCGTGACTTAGACTTTACTAACTGGGTCTTGTTCTAGAACCTCTGGTTCCTGACTCGACTCTAATCCTTTAATTCTTTTTGACTTTACCCAATCCCTGGACTAAGTCTCTTGTCCTGGGAATCTCCTGTTTGCATCTTGAATTCTGGAGCTCAGTCCAGAGTTCCAGACACTCAAGTACACATAGATCAAGTCCACCTCGTAAGGGCATTGCTTTCTTAGAAAGTCCCCAACTCAGTGGAACCTGACAATTTTAGCTCAATTTGAATGTCATTAGCAGTCAATAAGTATCTTCATAAGCATTGTGACATGACCTTCAAGATATTGAAAACTAATATGCCATTTGCAATGCAATCAATTCCACTTTCAACTATTCAAAAATGGGAGCATATGATATATTGATAGATAAAGGCTTATAGAGAGGGACTAGGCACCTAGGAGCTCAACCGAAAGTCAAATTCTTTAGTTTTGCAAAGTATAGATCTCACTATTATATTCCTGAGACTGTTGCAATGGTTATAGATAAGTAGATATAAAGAGTATTCCTTTTTGAGATATTAGTCATTTTTTGATGCTTATTTAATTATCATATATGATATGTGGCCAAATCAACTCTCAAAAAAAAATCTGAACTCTGTCAGTTTTGAAGCTATTAAAATTTGTCTAGACAATTGTTTTGTATAGTAGTAGAAAAGAGTGTTTTGTTAAGAGAAATTTTGATTCAAGTGACTTTTGCAATCTTCAAAAATTTTGTCACTTTGTTGTGGTGATACCCTACTATAGTCTACATATTACAATAGTTAGGCTGTTGGCAGATTAGAAACAGGGCAATAGGCAAGTTTCTGGATACATGAAATAAATTGGTTATAGTGTTATTTATATCATCATCAAGAAGTTCCTCTTCAAAGGCAGGCTCATAAATGGTGCTTAAAGGCCCCACTGTAGTATTTGGTTGCAAGTAGTACTGATAGTTCTGGGGCTTACTAGTGTAGAAAGTCACTTCCAATTCACACTGACTTCACAAAATAAACTATTATTGTTTTAAATGCTTTTAATAATTTTGCAGAAAGCAGAAGTTTTGAGATATTATTATGTTGAATGCTTTCAATAATATTCTGAAAAGCAGAGGATTCTCAATAAATTCCAGCCTAAGCAATTCACTTCCTAGAAATCACTGAGCCTTTGCCCATTAATTGCCTGTCTATTTTCTACTAAACTTGGACTATTTATATTGTTTTTCTAGTGCACAGACCACTATCTATACATGACTCTTTATTGTAACTTCTCCAGCCTCAATAATATATTTAATAGTCCAATTTCCCTTTTGAGAGGCCTGTTTTGATGCCATCAGTTTTACTATTCAGCTTCTTATTCCACTATTTCTCTGAATGTTTCTGATTGCCACTTCCCCATTTGCTTCAGCTCTATTTAGCACAATCTCATTCATAGATTCTTCTTTCCTCTTTTAATGCTTTCCTGCATTCCATGCTTCTTTTTTCTTTCCCCTTTTAGTCATGGCAAATTGGGCATTGTCAGATCTGATTTTGATCTAGATCATCACAAATTGACCCCATTTTGTCACTTCTGCTAGCTCCCATGCTTTTTCTTTCCATTACAGTGGCTAGACTGTTGTTAAGTTAATAGTTTGAGCTGATCTCTGTCCATTGTTCTGTACGTTTCTGTGTATTTATTGAGATGTTTTGGAGATATATTTTTGTGAGACTGCTACCAGTAGGCTTACAGTTTCAGCCCATTATTAAATGTTTATTTTAACTTCTGATGCATGGTATGTCTTTGACTGCTGGTACAGCATTGTATCACCACTTGAGACAGGAAATCAGGATAGTTCTATAAGGAGAACAGTGTGAGAATAGGGTTATAAGATTGACATGTCATTGGCTCATTAGCATTGAGCTGAGTCTGTTTATTAAACACATATTTGCATGTCTAAAGATTATGGGCATTGGAATTTTGCCCAATCAACAAGTATGTTCTGTTGTGGAATACTCATAGAAAATGTGCCAGTTGTCCTGCTGCTAATCATCAAGCATGGCCTCATGCTATCCATCCCACTCTACAATGGACATAGACATTTCTATAATGGTTGAGGCATTGTAGCCTCTTATTGTTAATCACAGCTGCCTTCTGCTGCAGCTGGTAGTTGAAAAAAAAATATAGATCAGATAGATGACTCCAAACATGTATGCATAATCAGCCCAGCTAATTGGAATTTGATTGTAAATGAGGATGTGTAACATATTCAAAGTGGTGAAGATAGAGGAAGTCTTATCTGAAATGTTAACAGGTTAAAACTCAAAGTCTGAGTCTTGACTGGAAATGGGCACAAATATCTGCCCTGTCACTATCTTATACTCTTATATTCAGTGATAACTTTTCAATAGAGGCCAGGCCATGCAAAAACATATGCAAGATGCTTGTGCACCATTGTTTTTAAGAGGTAGTAATGAGCTCTCATCATGGCTGGCTACAAATAGCATCAATACCAGCACCTCATATTAGTCCACTGATACCACCAGGAGCAGCATGCTTTAGCACTTCTGGCACTAATTTTTGCATATTTTTACATTAATAACTCGCAGCTACAGCCTCCAATTACTCCAGGACCACTTTCTATAGCACCATTGTTGACACCTTGCCACACCTTGCTACTTGCACACCATGGCTATACCTTGACATGGACACTTGGCATCAATCAATCTGGAATGATGCTCTTAGCTGGTGGCAGTGCTTATAGAATGGAATGATGAAGTATTTTTATGACAAATAGCTGACTGTATGATTGTGAACCTTTTTACCATATAGTTTAATTCATGGCATTTACTTATATTCTCACCAGTTCACTGCCTTTTTGTAGCCTCTGTAGTGTAGTATCCTATATGGCTCTAGCCACATAGCCTTTAGTTAGTAGACTTAGTCAAAATTATATTATATTTATTATAATATAATTTTATTTACATTATTATAAATACTTAGCTACATACTGCTAAATAAACAGCCTATTTTGTGTTTATACTACATAGTCAATAGATCGGACTAGTTTGATTCTGTGCAGTGTGAACTTTAAGCTTTTATATAACTGTAACTTCATTACATTTTTTTGAATTCACCAGCTAAGATTTATTGTCTAGCATTTGACATTAGTTGCAGAATTTTTTGACAGAACTCTATCAGCTTCTCAAGCTTCTTGCACAGCCATGCCATGCAAATCTTAGATAAGAGATTAATGAGTAACCCTGTACCTATAGTCACCACAGATAGTGGGCACAATACTCATGATCTATGGAGTGACCCAGTAAACACACAGAATGTGCAGACATTCATTGTGGGCCAGGCAGGATCCAAGGCTTGAGATTAAGGTCAGAGTTCTGACCTTTCTAGGAATGAGAATGAGGCCCAAAGAGCTGGGAGCTTGTTTTATGAGGGCCAGCAATGGCTGCAAGACAAAATGCTAGAGAAATTAACTCCTTCAATTATGCAGCTGCCAGAAAAACCTCAATGGTCTAGCTGACTAGCTTTTAAAGGGCCTCCTGACAAAGTCAGGCAGTTGACAGGTGCCTCAGACACTTTAGGAGTCATCGACTCATTGGTATAGGCTGGAAAATATATGTCTCTAAACTGGAATACTGGGGCCAGACAGGCCATAGTGAGCTCAATACCTACCAGGATAGTGGAAGCTTGCATAGAGAAGGTTCCAGAGGAGGCTGTGACCCATAAAGCAGAAACTGCAGAAAATTGCTTCCTATGCACTTCCATCATAGAAACTGCAGAAAATTGCTTCCTATGCACTTCCATCATAAAAGAGGTCAAGGAGGATAATGACCTCTCAGAGGAGGCTCCTGAGTCCTCTATAAACAATAATGCCAGAGCAGAGGAACAGCAGTTGAAAACTGCTTACACCATGTGCTTGCAGATGTTCTGGGATTTATACTCAAAAGTGATAAAATACACCACCCAGACATGACTAGAGCGATATGCTTTAGTGCATATAGTAGCACTTAGGCAGCAAGGGCACAAAGTGCCCATTGTATTCAGTACTAAATATACTGATTTGATAATGAGAGTTCTGTCATTGGAACTTCAGATGTATTTGCAGTATAAAGCTGCAAAGCAATCAGGAGTATTGATCCTCTGGAGCCACATGTCTGAGAAATGTACAGCATGTTGGAATCAAGACATCAGAGTCAAGCTAGTGGAGACACTAGCATGGGCACAAGAAGTGTTTGAAGCAAACTCGGTAAGTATGTTTCATACTCTAGCAGGACAAGGAAGCCCCTTTACTTGTATAACCAAAATCCTAGAACAGATACTTCAGGTCTGGTAATAGGACCTCACACAGGCGGCAGGCTTGGCATCGGCTCCAGAAATCTTGCTGCATTTGTTCCAAACTTGGCGCATGTGTTTTATCCATTTTAAGCTATTTCCAATAGCCACGCATGACAAGAGATGTACCTGATCAGTGATAGCGCTGATGGCAGCAGGAATGACAAGTGATAGCAGGCAACATGCCATTGGCAAGCATTGACAGATGGCATCACTCAGGCAGCACATGGTCTCACTAGCCAGCGGCAGCGCTTACGAGTTAGAATGATGGTATTTCCCCATAACTGACAGCTTGGCGTTTCACCTTGGCACCTGGCATTGCCTAGCACCTTCTCGTTATTTAGACATACAGCATTCTCGTTAACTTCTCAGTATTTAGTTTAATACATGGCGACTACTTACATTCTTTTCAGTTCGCTGCTCCTTGGCAATGCTTAGCTGCTTAGCGACAGTGAACTCATCTTCACTATAAATATTTACCGTTGTCATTAGTTAGAACAGAACAGAGTACCCCACTTTACACCTCTCAGTTCACCCTACGGTTCAGATTTCTCTTGAGCTGACTAAGTATATAGTCGTCAATTGTCTGAATACTCTTAGCCTGCTTGCCGCAGTTACACTTATGGAACCTACGTGCCTTGCACTTATGGCAGGCATCACGCAACTTAGTCATTGCTAAGCCTCTAGTTTCCTTCCCATGTTCTCTTGCCACATTTAACTGTGTTCATCTTCCTACCTTTTTAGGCGCACTTTGTCATTGGCGCAACTTCCTTACCGCATTTCCTTGCTGACTATCATTACCGGTGATGATGCCCAAAAGTAGATCAGTAGCAGATACGGTTTACAGCTACTGACCTGTGTAACAATGCATTGGGCACGCTAAGATTGAGAGAGTCCCAGGCAGTTCTCAGAGAGCAAGTCAGACAAAGAGTTAAACAGCAGGATTTGATAAAAGTCGGTAATGATAGTCGGCAGGGAAATGTGGTAAGGAAGTTGCACCAATGACAAACTGTGCCTAAAAAGGTAGGAAGATGAACACAGTTAAATGTAGCAAGAGGACACAGGAAGAGAACTAGAAGCTTAGTGATGACTAAGCTGCATGATGCCTGCTGTAAGTGCAAGGCACGTAGGTTTCATAAGCATAACTGCGACAAGCAGGCTAAGAGTGTTCAGACAATTGATGACTATATACTTAGTCAGCTCAAGAGAAATCTGAACCGTAGGGTGAACTGAGAAGTGTAAAGTGGGGTACTCTGTTCTGTTCTAACTAATGACAACGGTAAATATTTATAGTGAAGATGAGTTCACTGTCGCTAAGCAGCTAAGCATCGCCAAGGAGCAGCGAACTGAAAAGAATGTAAGTAGTTGCCATGTATTAAACTAAATACTGAGAAGTTAACAAAAATGCTGTATGTCTAAATAACGAGAAGGTGCTAGGCAATGCCAGGCGCCAAGGTGAAATGCCAAGCTGTTAGTCATGAAGAAATACCATCATTCTAACTTGTAAGCGCTGCTGCTGGCTAGTGAGACCATGTGCTGCCTGAGTGATGCCATCTGTCAATGCTTGCCAATGGCATGTTGCCTGCTGTCACTTGTCATTCCTGCTGCCATCAGCGCTATCACTGATCAGATACATCTCTTGTCATGCGTGGCTATTGGAAATAGCTTAAAATGGATAAAACACATGCGCCAAGTCTGAAACAAGTACGACAAGGTTTCTGGAGCCAATGCTGAGCCTGCTGTTGATGCGCCTAACCTGTGTGGGGTCCTATCACCAGCTTCCATCCAATTCTGCCATTTAGCTCTTTTTCTGACTTGTTCTCTGAGAACTGCCCAGGACTCTCTCAATCTTAGCATGCCCAATGCATTTTTTACACAGGTCAGTAGCCGTAAACTGTATCTGCTACTGATCTACTTTTGAGCATCATCACTGGATAGGCAAGCCAGTATGGCTTTCAAGGTAGAGAGCAAGGCATCTATAATGCCATGTATGCCAATGGCAGAGTCGTTGAGCAACCAAGTCACTCATCAATGAATGTGCAACACAGACCTCAGAATTAAGGGATATTCTCTTATTAATGATCAGGACATCATATTCGATTTGAAGGCACTAAGCCCATTGACAAGATGTGTCATTGATTTATGATGCAGAGCCAGGAGAATTAATCTTCTTCAGAATCAGAGTGGTACAACAATTATGATCAAGGAGACTTCCTTAATTAAGATGATACTACAAGATATGATATTCCTGGTAGATGCCAGAATGAGCACTTTAGATCAACTCTCTGAGAAGAAAGCAACTATGCCTTTAGTTGCAGAGGCTCAGAATGTTTGCTGCAGGATGGATGAGAGAAATCACTTCCCTAAGCTGCTGACCTAGCAACTAGATTTTCAGGCCAATGAGAGACCATACACAGGCATCACAAAGCTATGTATGACCACCTTCATCAAGTAGCTAATGACATCTTGGGAGTAACCTTATAGTTATTAGAAGGAGTGAAGCTGCATAAAGCAAACAGCAGGCACATTTGAGCCTACTCTGGTGCATCTAAGTTCAGTGACCTGAAAGACTAGGCAATGGATGTGTATACCCATCTCACCATGTGTTTATATAGTGGAGACCATATAGAATAAGAACAAATTTTTGTTCTGCCTGAGTTCTTAGCCAAAGAGGCCATGAGTTGGTTCCGATAAGCAGTATTGCACGTCAATTGAGTTCAGTACAACTAGATGTTTAAGGGAGTCCTCACAAGACTATACAATTAATTCATATACCTCTTGATGTTGCAGGATACATGGTATGACTTCCAGTCTGCTAAGTACATCAAGAAGCTGGATGTGCAAGAGTTCTATGATATTCTTAATAATCATGCCCAGAATATGGCGGTATATCTGGATGAGTACACTATGCTCAAACTGTTCTTAAATGATATTTCAGCAGACATGCACTGCTATCTGATTTGTAAAGACAGGCTGTCTGCAGAGGTCAACAATGTTGAGGAGTTTGTGGCATATGCTATAAGGTATGAGCAGTCTCTTAAGGCTGCTAACTACTATAAGCATTGTAGTAGCCATAAAGAAGGAAGCAGACAATCTACACCTGCTATAATACCTCTGCAAGGTCAGCACATAGGGATCTTCTTGGCTAAAAAGGCCAATATGAACTGCAACTGCAATATGTGGTTTGTAGTACACCAAGCCCCAGCTAAGAATCAAGGATGCAGCCATTCATGACTGAAGTGGGCTCCAGACAGAGAATGTTGATAGGCTTCTACTTAGGCTGAGTGCATCAAAGGACACTATAGGCCTACCAATACTTGACATACTGGAGACTCTAGTGACCTTTTTAGATACAGAACATTTCTGGCCTTGGTGCTCTGTTACAGGTTTTTACTTATCAGTCCCAACCACCATTTATCAGTCTTTCAGCACACACTATTCATTGACTTCAAGGATTTAGGAGGCTTAGAACTTATAGTGCTAGCATGATGACAGAGAGGTGACTCTGACCAAACTTCAATCAATTCCAAAAAGAAGTTAGCATTAGGTGCTGCTATTTGATGAGGCACCTCAATCAGAAGTCTAAAGAATCAATAACAATGGCACAGGATATACTCAAGTCCAATATTTCAACCTATCAGAAAATGATACAATGTTTAGCACTGATATTAGTGCTCACAGCATTTGTCAAGGATTTTCTAACCATATCTCAGAGTGGCCTGGCAATCAGATTTACATTAAAAAGTAAGCAGACTTGTATAATTCTAAGTAGTTTTAGAGTTGCTGTGGCCAATAGGCTATAATATCATTGGTTGCTATCAGCTATATGCTGCAAGTTGTCATTGACAGATTGCTGTTAGCTGAAACTACAAGGAGAGATGCTAATTGGTAGCGCCATTGATAGGCTTCTACTTGGGCTAAGTGCATCAAGGGACATTATAGGCTTACTAACATTCAACATACTAGAGATTCTAGTGATCTTCTTAGACTCAGGACATCTCTGGCTTTGGCACCCTGCTACAGACTTTACTTATCAGTCTTATCCAACATTTATCAGCCCTTCAGCACACACTATCCATTGACTTCAAGAATTTAGAAGGCTCAGAACTCATAGTGCTAGCACAACAGCAGAGAGGTGACTCTGACCAAACTCCAATCAATTTCAAAAAAAGGTTAGTAAGAGTATATCAGAGGGAGATACCAATATTACCTACATCCTGTCATCAGAAAACTTCACCAATATCTGTATCAAATCACTACTCTGAGCCACTCATGACTATCTGATCAGACTTATGAGCCTGAAGAATCAAGATGGCTATCTGAGTCAGAGGGAGTGTTGAAAAGAGACTTGCACCAGCCATTTGTACATTACTGTCAGGGGACTCTTCATTTCTTCCTTTCTCACTCCTTATCTCTTCACTCTCCCTTCATTCATTCTCTTATTTCTTCTGACATTATTTCATTTTACTGTTTCTATTCTTTCAACACTATCTGTTAGTACTACTCTCAGCCCTTGAGATGCTCTGGTTCTTTAGCTACCATTCAGACAAGTGTGGGCCCTTCAGCACCGCTTCCAGACAGCTTATATAAGCCAGAGTTTGCCTTTCTGACTTCTAAAGTCTGAAGTTTTCCTGCCTTATTTGCACAGTTGTTTGATTAGTCAATTTTTGAGTTTTTAAGGTTTTGTTGTACTGTACAGTTGTTTCCCATGCTTCAGAAGCTCCAGAAGTGTCCAACCTGGCATAGAGAATCTCTAGACTTGTTCTCTTTGGATCTCCCTCTGCCAGGTGAATAGTTATTATGATATTATCAGTACATACTTTAATACACTTTGGATCTTCCTCTGCCAGCTGTGTGACTGAGCCACAGCCTCTAGAGGTCACTCTTAAAATTACACTTATACATATACCTTTAGGTTCAGATGATTACTTAGCCACCACTGTAATCAGTGGTGATTAAGAGGCACTATCAAACCTTAAATATTTTTTTAGATTACTATATAGTAAACAAATGCTATTCTCAGTCAATAACATATATTGGAGGACTAAAGGTAAGCAATCTTTTACCTACATATTACTTATTGAGCTAACTTTTGTTACCTGTAATATTCTGTAAATCTTAATAAGTAATAATATCAGTCAACAATATATATTAAAGTGACTAAGATATTCTGTAAATCTTAACAAGTAGAATATCCCACCTGTATATATAATCTTGCACTTTTTAACATAATCAAGAGCCAGAAAGAGCTGTTAAAGTACCAGAGCAAGGACAGAGAGAATCAGACAGCAGAGTGGATTAATTTTGAGCCAGTGCTTAAGACTACCCCTGTCAGGTTCCGCTGACGACGGGGGCCTCCAGGGGCAAGCAGGTCCTTACTAGGCAGACTCGAAGTCTACGGAGAGTCTCTGGGTGAGTTCCGGAGTTTTGGGTAGGGCACGGGGAGGCTACGGAGCGCCGGAGTTTGTAGGAGGAGGTAGGCAGGATCCCGGGCTAAGTCCGAAATACGGGGCAGGAGTGGGCGGAGCCTTGCTAGGGCAGAGGGGTGATCGGAAAAAGAGACTGAGACCAGGAGACTGAGACTGGAACCGGGAGACTAAGTTAGAATTGAAGTGAGACTTTTAGAAGGCCGGGAGACTTGAGAGAATAAGACAGATAGATTGAGATAAGTACAAAATAGACAAGAGAGTATAGAGACAAGTTTATAGCAATATCAAGACTACCATAACGGTTTACTGGCTACCAGCTATATACCTTCGGCGGTTAAGGTCCGGGGCGCCTGGGTAAGTTCTGGGGCTAGGCTTCGCGTGTCCAGTCCTGTGCGCTGTATTGTCCCGGTTGGGTCCTGTGCGGCGTATTGTCTGGGGGATTGGTCGGGCCCCGTTGGTTGGTACAGGGTGGGAAGCCGGGCGATCGATGGGGCCCGGGGTGCAGGGTGCGGGCGCCGGGGTGGGTCCCCTGACTGGGTGGGCGCTCGCGTGAATCGTGAGGGCCCCGGGGTGCGGGCGAGGAGTCGGGGCGCGTCGGGGTTCGCGTGGTGTGCCGGGGTGGCGGGCCGGGGTGATGGGTGATGGGTCGTGACAGAGATGTGCAGTGGTATGTTGGAACTTGTCACAATTGTCAAATCAGACAGAAGACAGTGGTCAACAGAAAACCAACTGTAACTTATACTCCCTCCATCTTCCAAACAATTCACATTGATACCATGCACATGATACCAGCATCTAATGGCTGTAAATACATAGTACATGGCAGATGTGCCTTGTCTTCTTGGATGGAAAGTAGACCCCTGAGGAAGGAGAACCATAAGACTATTGGTCAATGGTTGTTTGAGGATGTGATTTGCTGCTGGGGCTGCATTGCAGAGATCATCACAGATAATACTGGACAGTTCAAGCAGGTCACTGCCTGGTTGGAAAAGAAGTATGGGATTAGAGGTATTACTATTTCTCCCTACAACTCACCAGCTAATGGTAGAATTGAAAGGCCTCATTGGGATGTCAGACAAGCTTTGTTCAAAGCCTGTGAGGATTGCACCAAGTGGTTCTGGTTCTTCTACCATGTAATGTGGAGTGACTGCATAATCATTAGACAAAGATTTGGATGCTCACCATACTTCATGGTCACTGGTGCTCATCCTACTCTACCCTTGGATCTTGCAGAGGCCACCTGGCTAGTAGAATTACCAGAAGGACCCCTGACTACTGAGGAGTTGATTGGATACCATGCTAGGGCTCTAGCCAAACACCATCAACATGTAGAGGAGATGAGAAAAAGAGTGGGGAAGGCTAATGGGCATTAAAGTTTGCAGAAGAGCATAAAAGCTCAATCAGAGACTTCAATTTTAAACCATTGGACTTAGTACTAGTCAAAAACATGACTACTGAAAGTTCATTCAGTGCTAAGATGTTGCCACATTTCCATGGGCCTATGGTAGTGATTGCCAAGACTCAGGGTTGTCATGACCCCTCCCCTCCAGGTCCACCCTGGGACATTCCTGGAACCCCATCCAGGACCCTCTCTCCGACCCCACAAATGCGCCCTGCCATCACACGCATCAAAGGCTGCCATTACCTGGCACCCCAGCAACCCACATTATGGGCCCCGGGATCAACTGCCATTAAACTACGATCAACAATCAGATTGCGCTGCCCACTTCTGGGCCATCACACATCATGACTCCCTCCACACCAATTGATCGCACACCCCACATGCACAATCCTGGTATACAGTTCCTCTGCTGCTACTCAATGCCTCCTGGAACTTATCCCAGACACCCCAGAATTCCGGGGACCTGGACCTGGCCCCGTAGTACTTATAGCGTAGTTTCCCATTGTATTCGCTAGTCTTGATCTTAACTTAAATTGTTGTGTGTCCTTTGCTTGACTGGTATATGCTGACTGGCACACTTTGACTGGCATGCTTGAATAACCACATGCTCTAAGTTTGGTATGCACTTTGCGACTTACAATTTATTAACCCAGTCTCATCTTAGAACCCCTGGTTCTTGACTCGACTCCTACCCAACCCACAGCCTCTAACCCCAACACCCCCAGATCAAGTCCCCTTTCCTGGGAGAACCCCCTGTCCACATCTTGAATCCTGGAGTCCTAGCCCTGGAGTTCCAGACACCTGAGTACCCATAGATTAAGTCCACCTTGTAAGGGCATTGCTTTCCCAGAAAGCCCCCAATTCAGCAGAACCTGACAAGGGTGGTAATTACATTGTAGCAGAACTAGATGGGTTGGTTTGGCAAGCATGAGTAGCTGCTTTTTGAGTGGTACCTTACAAGGCTCACAAAAAGCTAATCTTGCCTCAGGGCATAGAAAAGTGGGTGGATATTACATCTGCTAAGCTAAAAGAGCTAAGGGAAGAACTGCAAAAACCTACAGAGTTAATCATCAAGGACATCTCATTTGGCACAGTAAGGCTCCATGAGCCCACTGATCAGGAGTTGGGCCTGCCACAAACTGATTAAAAGTCAGAGAGACAAACTATGGCATTTCAAAAGAAATAACAAAGTTCAGATCAATTCTAAGTTTTAAACAGTATGATGGAAAGATGGTGTGGACAGTAGGCAGAGCCACTCAGGAAAGGTACTAGTCTAAACTGGCTAGTGACCACGCAAATACGAAGGGCATCCCCTCAAATTAAATCAATAAAATAACTAAAGTGTACTACAGAAGCATGGTGACATAAGGCACCAACGTTCTATGCTTAAGTTCAAAACAGGGGAGAGACAAACTTCTGATTGAATGTAGGTGAGAGGCGCTGGTATCGGAGTTTGGAACCCTGGAAAACGTGTAAATATTCACATTCAAAGCTGAAAGAAGGCAAACTGTTGAATAAGTAAGCTTGAAGTGCCAGCACGTTGGAGTTTGAACCTGAGAAAAGCACTAAAACATGGATTTTATAAGTCAGTGTTTGTGTTCAGAACTGAGGAAAGAACCAGCATGAGGTACCAGAGAGTTTGGAGTTCAAACCTAGAGGAGGAAGGAACTTGTTACAGAATTGGCAACAAAGGGGATTTAAAAATTTTATAAAATAATAAAATTGACTTAAGATCCCACCATTTTGGAACAAATGAATATATTGAGGTGCTATGGATTAGAGGAAAAAGGGAGGAAGTTTTACGAGACTATGCTAAGCAAAGACAAAATCTGTGCTTGCAATGCGAGAGACGTCTATAATGCCATGGCATCTTCAGGTCCATTCTGTGGGAGATCCTGAAAATCAATGTCAGAATCATCTTTACCAGACTGTAAAACAGGCAGCTAAGTAACGGGGTGGAAACAGAAAGATAGTAAGGACAAATCGGCAGAGAAACCTGAAGCATGTGAAGTAGAGAGCCAGCGTGATTGACGTTGGAAGGGCTTAGGGCCTGCTCAAGATAAGCACAATGGTTGGAAATCATTCTAAAAGTTTGCAGAGTGACGTCGAGTTGATACAGCTAATGTTGAGCAGCTAAATCAACTGTGTCACAATGTTTTTGGAGGTCTGACTGGGGGACAATCTCATTGTTCTCAGCCAACTGCACCAAGTCAAGAGCTTGATCAACTGCGGCAAGCAGGGCCAGCACAGCATCAGTGCCAGAGATGTGATTGGCTAAAGGTCAAGAGGGTCAGAAGGACAGGAACATAGAAGATACAAAAGAAACACACTCAGAGAAGGTGTAACTTTAAGCTTCTTCATTTTTAACTTGCCATCAGGGTTAGTCTGAGGAGGGTTAAGGGTCAATATTAGAGTATCCAAATGGCAAGTGATGAGGTCAAGCTTGCGAGCTGACTCACGTTAGCATGACGTTTGATGGGACAAGAAGTAGGCGTACTGAGCATCTTGACGTCCTTGTCTTGAGCTCAGTGACAAGCCTACAAAGCAAAAAGAAGTCAGGGAAGGAAGCGGAAAGGAAAAAAGAACGAGGATCTACCTCCTTAAGTTCTTTCCTGTGCTGTTCATAACATTGTTCACTAAGAACAATGATGGCATCAGCAAACAAAAAGAATGCCTTGACATCACTGGACTCATCACCAGCACTGTGGTTCAGCAACAGCAGAACACCAAAAAATGCCTCACAAAGAACTTTCTGGTCAGAGAGCCAGGGATAAAAAGTTTTGTCGGCAAACCACTGAGAAGGAGATGAGAGAGGAAAAGGGGAAAAAGTAAGAGAGATGCATCCAGGAAATGAGCCCTGTTGGCAGGAGTACCTGGAAAAGCCTTAACCATGGAGCAGAGGCCTGCGGCAGCCTCAGTGAACAAAGGAAGCTTCCAAACAGAAGTAATAACTTTATTTGCATCCTGTTTTATAGCATGCTGAAGCATATTGTAGAAATTGGGAGGGCCTGGCATAGTCTGCACAGAGGTGGCAACAGGCTTAGGAGGCGAAGTTGTGATAACGACCTGAGGACAAGCTTTGGAGGCAACCATCTTACGAGAAGCAGTAGGGGGTGCCATAAGGAAAACATGAATAACTATGTTGTGTTTTTAAGCCTTGACAGGTGTGATCGCACAGTTAAAGAAAGGAGGAAAGCAAAAATTTATTTTTTTTCTGTCTATTGCAGAAGGAAAAAATTTTAGTTGCACCAAGACAGACAATAGAGAACCAGCGGGACTCATCAAAGTTACCAACAACAACTGAGGACAGTCTTATATAAGTGCAGGGGAGGTAATATGTCTGCCTCACTTGAGGCAGACAAACAAAGTTGAATAAAATCCCAATATACTTATAGAAACACTGAAAACTGTAGATGTGAGTCAAAAACTGTAGACTTGGGATGACTTACCACTAAAAAGAGAACCAACCCTAGCAGACCATGCAAAAACAAAGTCCCAGTCAGTAAGAGGTAAATGCAAGCTAAGCCAGCTGCAATCAGAGTTGATGAGGCAGCAATAGCTGACAAGTGGCAGTATTTGATAAGGTAGAGATCTTGGCATCATCTCTGAGATTGACTCCCTATCAAAAACTGCCATCATTAATCACTATGCCCATCAATTTATCATGTCATCTCCACAATGCACTGCCCCTCTACAACCCCAGTAAACTGCCATGAAAACCCACCCATCACAGCTACGGAATGAAACAGTAGAAGGGGAAGAACAGAGAAGTGAGAAAAAAGAAATAAAACAGAGTTTAGCCAATGGAATCCATGGAACAATGTTTAGCCTCACCAGGTGATGGCAAATGCAGCCACTGGTGCCCAGACCCAGCAACCAGTAACACCAAACAACTAAATGCAAAAATAGCATGAATACCTCAGCCATCGCGTAAAATACATAATAGTCCATGCATAGGAAGACGCAATATAAAAGGAGGGTAGAGACGAGGGAGTTGGGCAAGCAATCAACTTGCCACAGCTCAGAGTCTCCAGGGAGTGGACGTCTTAGGCCAGATGCATAGCGATTGACTTCGGGTTTTTTACTAGTATTAATACTATTTGATTTCTAATTTTAATGTGAATTTTAATTTGCATTATAATTTTAAAATCAATAAAAATTATAACAACATTACTTTACAAAGTGTGCACACACGTAACTAAGCCCCACAATCTTAGTAAAGTTAAATTGACTTATTTAAAAAGTCTAGTCTTATTCCATTAAGACTACTTTACAATATAAGTAGATTTATATTTCGCATCACTACTCACCTGGCAGAGGAAGATCCAAAGACAACAAGTCTAGGAATTCTCTATACTAGGATTGATGCTTCTAGAGCTTTTGAAGCATAGAAAACAACTGTACAAACAAGGCAGGAAAACTCTGGACTTTGAAAGTCAGAAAGACAAACTTCAGCTTATGGAAGTAGTCTGTATGCAATGTTGAAGAGCCACACTTGTCTAAAGAATGGCTAAAGAATTAGAGCACCTCAAAGGCTAAAAATAGTACTAATAGATAGTGTTGAAAAAATAGAAACAGTAAAGTGAAAAAATGATAGAAGAAATAAGTCAATGAATCAAGAGAGAAGGAAGGAATAAAGAGTGAAAGAGGAAGAAATAAGTCAATGAATCAAAAGAGAAGGAAGGAATAAAGAGTGAAAGAGGAAGAAATAAGGAGTCTCCTGACATGTACTATATATATTGGATACAATTAGAGATCATAGAATCACTGCAAGTGGCCATGGCAGGATAACAAGTAAGCTGTAGTCTCTGAACTAAAGACATATATATAACAATTAGAGGCATACACCCTCAGTCAAGTTATACAGACTGAGCAAGCTTACTTATATATGATAAGCCTTAACTTACCCTATCCTGTAGAAAATACATACTCATATTGTACCTACAAGTAGGCTAGCAGAGTTAAATTATACAGACTGAACTTTACATGAAGCAAGTTCTGAAAATAAATATCATGTGACCCTGTTTAAATTACAAAAGAAGTTTGATTTATTGCTTGACAAACCTTTCTTTGTTTATCATACCATGTAATAAATAACAATTAGCTAAGCAGGTCAAAAATGTAGATATTTTAATATTTGATGCACTAAATAGAAGTCAAACCCACCTAGGGCAAGCTACAGAGAATATTAATTGAGAATATTCTACTAGACTACATGGTCTTACTATATACTGCTATAGTGCAAATAGATACAGTGGCTCAAAAAACTGTTCCAATGTTTCATACTTTTTGAAAGATGATATTGGCATGAAGAATGAGAAGTATCTAAAATCTTAATTGAATCATGTAAAATACTATGGCATTGTAGCTACAAAATGAACCTAGGTTTATGTAATTGAAATCAAAACTGATGGAGCAATAGCCAATTTAAAATATTCACTCATTGGGACAGTTTTTTGAACATCTTTAATTTTAGTATCTAGTACTTTGTATGTCTTTCAGTTGCCTTGATAACTGCTTGAATCCTTCAAGGCATACTTTTTGTTAGTTTTTGGCATACCTCTGGTGGTATTTTATCCCACTCCTTTGCAGCCCTCTTCCATAATTCATGCACACTATAAGGAGGTGTTTCATATTGTCTAAGTTGCTCCTTGAGGTACTTCCAGAGATATTCAATAGGGTTGAGATCAGGGAATTGGGCTGGCCATCAAAGGACATCAAAGTTGTTGTCCTCAAACCACTTGTCAGCCCTTTTGGAGTTGTGTTTGGGGTCATTGTCCTGTTGAAAATAATGAGCATCCTCTTCCATCTCCAACTTCTCAAAGCTCTCCTTTGCTCCATTATTCAAAATTTCACAGTACTGCTCTGCATTCATGATCTCCACTACCTCTACAAGCTTTCCTACCCCATTTCAACCTATACAGCTTCATACCATGAGATTATTCTCTCCTCCATGCTTTGCAGTAAGTGTAGTTGTTTGGTCTGAAATGCCTTCTTCTCATAGCTTCCACACTTACCACTTCCCATCTGACCCAATCCTGTTAATCTTTGTCTCAACTGTCCACAACACCCTTTTTCAGTCCTTTATAGTCCAGTTCTGATGCTTCTGAGCCCATTTAAGCCATAGTTGTTGATGTCTAGCTTTGAGCATAGGAACTTTTCTCTTGGTAGCAGACCAATACCCCTCCTCCTTCAACACATTCCAGACAGTCTGGAGAGAGACAAGGTTGGAAATGATATTGTTGATAAAATTGGTGGCCTGGACAGCTGTATTAAGTCTCCCAGTTGAGATTTGCTGAATAATAGCCTGTTTATCACATGGAGTAAGCTTTCTAGGATGGTTTTCCTTGTTCATCTCCAACTCTCTACCAATCCTCCTAATAGTAGACTTTCCTAGACTAGTTTGAGCCCCAATCTGATGCAGAGAATATCTTTGAGCAAGAAGAGAAGCAACAGTGGAGTGTTGTGCAGGAGAAATAGGTTTCATAATAGTGGTTGAAGGTTAATATGTGGTTTAACCAGCTTGAACTACTCCCAAATATATCTAAACATGGTCACATGACTTTGTTAATATTCCCACATGCAACTTACTCTTTATTTCTGAGTAAAATAGAGAAAAACCTGAAAAATTAATAATGCTCAAAAAACTATTCCAATAAGTGAATATTTTAAAATGGCTATTGCTCCATCAGTTTTGATCTCAATTACATAAACCTAGGTTCATTCTGTAGCTACAACGCCATAGTATTTTACATGATTCAATTAGGATTTTAGATACTTCTCATCCTTCATGCCAATGTCATTTTTCAAAAAGTATAAAACATTGAAGACAGTTTTTTAAGCCATTGTATTAGTCTAGTATTGTCAATTCAATACAGATTAATCATCTAGTTGTAATAAATTCATTTGATCCATTCATGTACAGGATACATTGATGAGTTCCCATTATAGATGACTATGGATAGCGCTAACACAAGCACCTTACATTGGCATATTGGTACCACCAGAAGCAGCATATCTTAGCACTCCAGAGGCTAATTTTTACATATTTTTATGTTAATAACTTGCAGCTGAAGCCTCTGATTACTCCAGGACCACTTTTTATGGCACCATCTATTCTTAGCACCCCTCTTGACACCTTGCTACTCACCCTTCAGGGCCATACATGGACATAAACACTTGGCACCAGTAATGCTCTTAGCTGGTGGCAGTAGGAATGATGAAGTATTTTCATAACAGACAGCTTGGAGTTTCACTTTAGCACCCAACATTGCTTAGCACCTTGCCAACTCAGACTAATAGCATGATTGTGGATTTTTTTACCATATAGTTTAATTCATGGCATTCACTTACATATAAATACTTACTTTTTGTTAGTGGTACATCATCAATTTAGCAGTAGGGATTGTATTCCAACATCTTGGTCATCTTATGCAATAGACTACCTTTTGTTAACCATGTCAGCAAAGGACTCTGCTTTAGTTCTCTCTCACTCTCTCTGTCTGCAATCTTTTAGCGCCTTGCAACTATGGCAAGGCATTTGTGCTTAGATCCGCTAAGCAATCTTGTTATTTTATCATCTCTTTTAGGTGCTAACACTTAGCGCCTCTTAGCACTCTTCCTTGGCAACTCTCTCCCATGCTCCTTAGCGCCTCTTCTTGGCAATTCTTCCATACTTTTTAGCACTTTTTATTGGTGAATCTCCAGTGTTTCTTAGCGTCTTTCCTTGGCAACTTTTTTCCATGCCTCTTAGCACCTTTTCTTGACAACTTTTAGCACACTCTTGCCACATTTTTGGGCCTTACATAAGCACCAATCACCCTTTTTCCTTGCCACCAACCTCTTGTCTACTGTGCATTCTCTGGGACCTATCTGGAACTCTCTCTCACACTTAGCACACCCAAAGCTATATTGACTAAGTAGCTGTACTAGTGATAGTGCACCTTAGCTCAATTTGAATGTCATCAACATGTCTGCTGGATTCCTTCTGCCCTCTGTCAATTTACTACAGATAAAAAATGACAACATTATACATTATTAAAATGCACTAAAAGGTATTTGATCTGTTCAGAATGCATTAGTAACTAACATTTAGCTAACCAGGTCAAAAATATAAATAGTGAATTCAGTAAAGGGAGTTAAACTCACCTATTGTGTACTATGTGAGATATCAATTTACAAATATTCTACTTGTCAGAGGACTCCTCATTTCTTCATTCTCTCACTTCTTATTTCTTCTGCTCTCCTTTCATTCATTCTCTTATTTCTTCTGACATTATTTTATTTTACTATTTCTATTCTTTCAACACTATCTGTTAGTACTA
>QFEW01001358.1:0-21457 GCA_003316525.1 Termitomyces eurrhizus
AAACAAACGACACAATATGATGTGGGCGGTAGTATATTGTATGTTAGCGCTAATGACGGTGGTATATGTGGTGCTTGGTATGTGGGTTAATATAGAAAGGCACTGAGGGAACGGCGATGAGAGCTTGCGGAACAATTCAGCAGGGACGACTGATTGACCAAATGTGAGAAATAGGATAACTCGGTGAAAATATAACGGACTGCGTTGGGTAAAAATGTCTCAAGAGGTAGTATCAAAGACATCATAAGATATCAGTCGTCAATGTTCATGTAATTCAGCATTTGTTGCTCGAAATTGCTGGTACTGACCGCCTCGCCGTCCCTCTGTTGGAGTTCTCCGTTGTCTTCATACGTTCGGAGCTTCCTTTTCACCAGCTTGTAGTCTTTGCATTTGAGCGGTTGCCCCTTCCTCTTCTTGGTAATTGTCAGAGTGAGAAGAATACATTTATTGTTTATATGGCCACTCACTAGTGCAAATATTTCGTCCAGCAGCGTTATTGATCTCAAAACTGTTAACATCTTGTACTTCCCTCCCCTCAATGGAACGACTGCGAAGGATACCTGCGCCGCAACTATATCGCCAATTTGGAAGGTCTGCGGTTTGATCCTCTTGAACCTTTGATTTGTGTGAGCATCTATGTTTTATGGTCGTTGTCTGTATATTCTTATGTTTTATCTCCTTCCAGTGTTATCCTTGCTTGCACATACTCGACGACATTGTCTGATGTTCTCTTGAATCCCCCTCATGCAATTTTTTTGAGCAATCCGTTGGGGTCAGTATCCTTTTTGAACGGAATGTGAACTTCTCGTTTGTCCGAGTCCTTTGCGGGTGTAAACACCCTATTGTTTGCATACAATATCTTGTTTCCTTCGTCTGACATTTTTTCCGACCATTCTTCCAGTTTGCCCTCTTTGAACTCCTGGTCAAATGCTTTGTATACTGTTTTCGCCGCAGCCATGGTGTCGTCAAACTGCTGCATGCCAAGCCCGTCCAGTTTTATTGACTGTTTGAGGTATTTACACTTCTGATTGAATTCACTACATCCTTATCAGCCATCTTCAATATGTGTAGCATCATTGAACGCTCACTTTATAGATCCTCCTATCTTAAACGGGAGCAGATCTATGTCTGCTATTGCACCGTACACCGTGTATATTGCTTCCTTGTTTGTCACCTTGCCGTCCTGGTCTGCTAGTAGGATTCTCCATATTTTTGGGCTTTCGTACTGCCGTACAACTACCGTACTTTTCCATTCTGGGTTCTTCACAAGACATTAACTCTATGTGTGGACGCGATACATATATATTTTTATTTCACCTGAAGAATGTCATGGAGTCATGCTTCCCCTCTATGCTCGTCATACTCAACATGTCGTTCCAAGGTACTTCCTATGTTAATGTCCGTTTAAATATCTTTTTATAATTCTAAAAGGCTTCATTCAGTACACACTTGCATTGCTTTCATCATACTCGTTGTCCATTTTCTTATATGTGTATGTGATGATAAGATAGGCTACAGAATGTCTGGTGAGCTGATACTGTCTCGTGTCGCGTTGCAGCCATCTATTATAAGCAACTTTTCAGGGTCAACTATCTGTATGGCTTCTTATTCTCATGTCACGTTGCATTGGTCTGATCAGACAACGTTTATGGGTCGACTGTCTGTCTGGCTTCTTAGCAATTTGGACATATTTTATCTCTCTTATTCAACACGTTTGAAAACGATAAGATCTATCCAATTTATTGGATCTCCCTATATGCTAATCATCCAACCGTCTCACAGACAACTTCTTTCCCATATATTCTCCCGTCCCACAGGACTGTGTTCTTTTCCTTTTAGTTCGAAGCATGTACATTTCTGCATCAATATATTTATTCTGCTGTATCATTTTATTTGATTTTGGCTTATAGGTTGTCTGTTCCCTGGATACTGAGTGGGTTACTTTGCTTCTAGCATCTTTTAGGATTGAAATAGGTTAATTCAAACTGACTGATTGGCTTGCCTACATATTACCTACGTATTACTTTGTTATTATTACGGGATTGAACAAGGCTAATTCAATTTGACAATTTGGCTTGCCTATTGGTATCCCTTACTTCTTACACCGTTATGGCTACATTTCTCATAGTATCTGAATGTTTCTGCCTTTTCGCCTTTCTATGTCCAGACTCACCGGTCTGGCGCATGTAGAGCTTGTGTAAAGTGGCGGTTTCTTATGCAGGCGTTGTTATTCGATGTGTATTGATTTATTCGTCTAAGGGTGTATTAATGGTTCTTTATTTGTCTCCCAAATGGCTGGCTCAAAGCTTCTAACCCATCATTAACTCCGTGTTATTTTTCTTTTTATTTTTTATTTCTATTTGTTTTAAACGTTTTTTACCCTATATTTGGCTTGTATATTCAGTTTATCGGGCAACCATGGGTACTCGTGCTAATATATTTGGTTTATTTGCTCGTTGCTTTTGACGTTTACGTGTCCATTACTCTGCTGGGATACCATAAAACCTGCGTGCTGCAGGCTTCCTTATCCTCAAATCTTTTGCTCTATCTATCTGTCCCTATTTTTGTTTATACATCGTATACTTGGTACTACCATGCCTCCATGCAAAAAATCAAAGAAATCCACAGATAAACCAGAAGATATGATGTGTCCTTTGTACGAACAGCTGCAAGCTTTGTAAATTTATATCTACCTACCTAGGTCTCATTATTATACTGATATATTTGACTAAGGAATGCAGACCAATTGGACGTGTGCATTATGTAATCGTTCATATGTATGACCTTGACATGTGCTATCAGTATATTTGCAGCTGTGTTAGCCGGCAACTCACCTGTCGACGCCGATTCTGCATCTTCCTCTTCAGTCAAGTGCAAAATTGGTGTCGCCTGTGATGTGTACATCCTTGTATATCGTGTTGATGTCAATGATTGCTTATCATTTGTAGTGATAGGCTGGTGGCCCTTCAAGCGTTGAGTCCCTGGTTATGTGCATACTAATGTTATGTTATTGACCTTCGGTTGACTGCATACTGTTTATTTAGACGTGCCTTGGAGAAGCTTTCGGCCAGTACAGGTGATACACTGTCCACTCCGACTGGGCAAACTATGTTAGTCGGATTATACTATTTGTAGTATGACTCACCTGAAAATGTTGTTTCTCGTATATCTTCAGGCGCAGTCGCACCCTTTCAGATAAACCTCAGGTTGCAGGGGTCACGAAATCGACCACACGTATCCTTCCCAACATGAAGGCTGATTCAGACAATAACTCAGTGTCTGACAATTCCCCGGATAACAGAAATAGCATCATATCTCTTGCAGAAAGCGACGGTTTGCTGGAAGTGTCAGTATTTTATTTTCAATTTTATTGTAAATACTGCTCATGTGTTGTGTCTTTTATTTTTATTCTTATTTGTGGTATCGGTACATCTTGCGTTCGTAAACGGCCTGCCCATTCATTGGACGACGAATTATACGCCACTAGTGAACCTATTATTGATAAAGACGCATCTGACGACGGAGTCGACAGGAGTAGCTTTGAGTCATTGGAATTACCCGATGATGAAGCTGATATGGCAGACTTAGTTTTCTCAGACAGTGCGCCGATTGCATGTGTCAATTCTGATAACAAATCTTTGGTGTTTGCTGCCCCCGCCGACGAACAAGAGTGTGCTGATGATAACGAAGATTGTCGTGTTATGGAAGATGCCAGTACTTATGTACATGGCATCAATACTAAACACGATGATCCTGTCAATGTTGGTGAACACTATGATATCAAAGAGTAGCGTCTTATTATTTGTTTGATTGATTTCTGTATTCTGATTTTTTTTTTTGTTAGATTTGATGGTGCTACTGATCCGACTGTTATGGTTACTAATCCTCTGGTTATGCAGCCGGACGTACAGGATCCTATGTTCTCTTCTACATACAGTATGCTTCCTTATCTTCTGTATGTCTGTTTATAGTATCCGCATCGCAATATGTACTGGTCTGTTTCTATTTATTGACATATTTTTCGCACAGCCATGTGTTCAATATCATACCGTATGGATATGATAAACAAATCAGTGACAGATCAGTGCAATTTGCACATATATCAGCCGTGATATCGAAGATGACCAAAGAAAATGCAGAGTAAGTGCTTATGTTATCTTGTTCATGTGCATCGTCGTTACACACATGTATAGATCTTTGATTCAAGGCCTATTGTGGGTCGAACATGGCTTATATGTGCATTCAGCTCGCATACATCCTGATAATCTTACTGCCAAATCTTGTCACCTTGCTTTAAACCATGGAGGTAATGCCTTTTGCATTGACGTCATGTTCAGCGTCGTATCTGCTTCTCATCTCTTCAATTCTGGCGTAGAAGTCAGCAGTTTCTCATCCCCTTATAAACAGAAACGTTTGATGATTGTGCCATTCCAGCAAGAATTCCTACGTTCTATGGCCAATGTTGGAAATGCGTTGGGTTTGCATTCTGATCCCATGGGCTCTTATTCAAGCTATGGGATGGCCTTTGTAACCAGAGGCAAAGGGAAGAGCGTGTCCTTCAAAAACTGTAAATTTTCAACTTGCGTGTAGCATACCTTCATGTTGACATCATTTTGTAGCGGGTGGCTACTCAGTGCCTGTCTTTTTGAAGCCTCCTGTACTTACAGACGATTCTATGTTTTCTGTAAAATCTGCTCCTATTGTACCGACTCCGAAATTCAAGAATTCTATGGAAGCGGTAATAAATTATGAATCGACTGGTGTGTCTTCTGTGTCATTATTCAACTTCTCTATTTATTTATTTCCAGTGCCTGTATACGACGGTTGTTTGGAAACTGGACCTGCCTTTCGATTTTCAGCTGCTGACTTCAATGCTATTGCTAGTTGGCGCTCATACAATGGTAACACGTCCAATGTTCCTGAGGGGTCCGTCATTGCCATGGGTTACACAGCTGGATGGTTTGAAGGTTCCTCTTCAGTGTACGTTCACTATTTGTTACAATATTCTTATTGGTTATTTATTTACTTATTTTTAGGTTCCTTTCTACTAACATCAAGTTCGTCATGGTTCTTCACACCCCTGATCTTGTTGTGGTTGGTGGTGCAGGCACCAGGCACATGGCATCCTTGATGAAACCCGGTGGTCTTGAAGGGCCTGCATCTGGTGCTCCGGAAGGGTCGAAAGCTATTTCTTCTTCTGGTTCTGTGGGTGGTATACCCTCCAAACACTGTAGTGCCAGCGCCAAGACGTCTCGCGTCGCTGGATCAACTGCTTCTCCCTGATCTGGTGTTGGTATATCGGCATTGGCCACAACTTGTGGTGCTACCTCTAAGCCGACTCGTTCTGCTGGGCTACCCAAGGGGAAAGGTAAAAATAAAGAAGTAATCTGATTGCTGTCGCATGGACCGCGTATAGTTTCTTTATTTTTCCACGCCTATCAGTACAAGCTTGATTTTGTTGTTTTCTGCATTCTGATACCTTGATTTTTTTGCTTTGCTGGACTACGTTGTACTATTTCTGCATACATCACTGTGTTTGACTACAAAATATGGTGTGATGTACCAAATTGATATTGTTTTCAATTTGCCGGCAGACTCATGTAAGAGTGTTATGGACATATAAAACTAAATCGGTATGACCTTCATATTTGTTGATATTATAGCACGTACTTACTGTTTGATGATTTTACTTGCTAAAGGTTGTGTCATCTGGTTTGTATGACTAATCTTTGTTATTCAAATTCGTACCTAGTTACTCCGATGTCAAACTAAATATGGGCCGCTATTACATATATATTTTTATTTACTGAAAATTATGATTTTTATTTTATACATATAGGTGGCGAGTTAACACCTCCAAACCTCCAACGTGTACTCCCTCCTGCCCTCTCCACACACACACGTACTTTCTGATATTTTCATTATATGTCTGTGACTTTCCCTCATCCTCGCTTATCAAACGAGGCTTTCGCATCCTGTTCCTGGTTCACTGATGCGCTGCTATCGGACAGAGATCTTGCTACCTGCTATGGACGAGACACGGCAATCCACGTGAGTAAACGTTGTTGACTTGTTTATTGTTGATGATCCTATAATTACATGCTGATATCGTGTTTGTAGCAACTTGTTAGCTGTATAATTACAGAGGAAGCTACATTTTCTCCTGCCCGCAAGGATGATCAGTATTCTCTGTTTCGCGCTTTTATGGTGGGAGATGATGTGCCCACAATAGCTGAAAAGAACCTGACGGATGCTTGATTTTGGATTCTCATGGCCTATCGTGTTGTGGATGTATTTGAGATGATGAATGGGGGGGCTATTCGGAGACTCTCTTCATCTGGTCCCATAGTTGACAACTACAAAGCAGTACGTGTCATTGTTTCTATTGCCTTTTATCAATTGGTCAAGCACGATATTTTATGTATTACCTAGCCTATAGGAAGCCTTAATAATATTCCTGCTCTACTGGAGAGATCCCAGAACGCCCTAAACTCTCATATACGTGCACTTCGATCCAAGGCTTGTAGAGATAAACAATTTGACTCTTCCGTGTATTATTCATCGGAAGGCGGACCCTTGATTTGTTTGTACTCAAGTCTCGCTCAGCACGTTGGCAAAGAAAATGTTGTCACTACACTCATCAACTTGACCTCTGCGGCCCTGCATTTGGGATGTCTTCTTAAGGTATGTTGATATTTATATTGTACGTGTATTGTTAATGCTGAAAATATCGGTGCTTGTATAAGGGAAATTTATTTCTGCCTACGGACATCGAGTCCATCAAGAGTATGATAGTTTCCGGGTACGATACCATTCGGTTTAGTTGTTATTTATGTTTTAGAGTTTGATACTGCAGATCAGAGAATGACCAATCTGGGCTCGTGCATATTCGCCAAGTTCACAGTTCAGCTCCTCAAGGTCGCACAACTGTTCTTCTTAATTCTTTGTATATCGCGTTGGCCATATCGCCTCTCATGTTACTCAATCCTCGCGAGTATAATGAAGTTGGTGCAAAGAATACAGTGTTTAAGGTGTGATTGTTCTTTTGCACGCCATATTGATAGTTAAATGTATCGTTAATGTGTTAGCTATGGAATCACATAGGAGGGCTAGAACAACCTACTGCTGTAGTGGAAGCGGATCAGGCGTTGTGGAAGGTGTTGTTTTCTGCAGCTCTGGGGAGGAACCTCCTACAGGAACTCAGATCTGCATTTCAACATCTGGAGGGGGTTGTGAGGGATGCCGCGCCTCATTGGCTGAACCTCGTGAACAGGTCTTCGAGCGTCCCTGCTATCCTATCTTCACAAACCGATGTAATTGATGCGCTCGATATGGTGGTATATTCCGATGTTTTGCCTTTTCCTGACAATTCTTTACCCCTGCCCTCACCATCCGGAAGCGCCTACAGTACCAACATCACTGTGCTCAACGATTCCCATTCATCTGGAATTACGAATGATAACGAGTTCGACAACGACGGGCTTCGTGATAAAAATGTGTATCCTTCTCAATCTGCTGGTAGCAATCTGTATTGTCAACCTATCGATGATGACGATTCTTGCGATACTCGTAGAACACATATGTCACCTTTACGAGATACTACTGACGATCTGTTCAACGACGATGTCCATGCTGGCAGTAAAAATCTGAGCAAGTCGACGAACAAAACTGGACAACCTGGTGGGCATGATGCAGCAGACAGACGTCTATCTTTTGTGTCTCCTCCTCCTTATTCTTTAAACAATCAGGATGATTCTCCTTCTGATGGGCCCACCAATGTCTATATTGATAGAAGATATTCATTTGGTAGAGGTGACAATATCAATGATGAGCAAACCATACTCGATATCCCTGACATCAATCCGTCATCCTCCAACAACCTCAATCCTCCATCGGATGAAGAAACTGCGGTTTTGGTTCCCAAAAGTAATGTATCGGAAATGCAGTTGCGAAGATCTGATAAACCAAGTAATCGGCCGTCTATTCCTTCTCCCAAAAGGAAAAGACGAGCGTGCAAGACTGCCAAAACCGTCAAAGGTACGCATGGTGACGGTATCGACAGGACACGGCCTATCAAACGTGTTCCTCGTGTCCTCATTGATTTGACTCTTGACATTACTGTACGTAACCCATTGAATGTGATTACTTTGTTATTTCACTGTATGACGTATGACTTCAGGACTTGGAGTTTGACGAGTCTGATGTCGATGTATCCGATGACGTTGTATTTGTGACTGGTGAACGTCCTGTTGAGTATGAAATTCATGGTACGAACTGCGCATATCGGTTTACTCCCAAGTTCCATGTAAGTACTATAATCTGTTTCCATAACTGCTGCTGGACACCCTACAGTTAAAAGAGGATTTACAATGGTTTTACTCACTTCACGACTCGGTCGTTAGGGGGTCGACTAGACCAATGTTTGTCAAGATGGCTTCTATGGATGAATTGACGGACCCCACTAATACCAGCATATCTAAATATCTGACCGACCATGCTGCCGTATTGATCAAAGGCATCGACCATGTAGACAACGGATTTACTGGTGCAACACTGGCATCCGTCTGCAACATATACAGTGTTACCACTATTCATGGTACGCCTGTTTATGTGTTCCTGCCTTTCATTACATATACTTACATATGATAGATTTCACATCGCTAGATACTCAACGTACGCGTAGAGGTTCCCTGATTGACGTGTTTGCTGCTGTTTTGTCTGTGGAACTGCGGGCTCTGAGTGCTCTTGATATGCCTGCAGTACAAGATCCATTTCCTGTCTTGTCCATGTCAGGTGATTGGTTCGTGTGGTCGCAAGTAAATGGGCAATACTCGTATTGCGACTCCTCTGACAATTATCCAATATCTGACATGCGGTGGGCAATAGCATTGACCGGATCTGCCCACCATTACTGGCACATTGGTTCTAACGGGTATGGTACTTTCTTACAGGTGGAAACGGGCTTCAAGTTACTGTATATTGTGTGACCGAAGTCCGGGTCTTTCAAGGATTTCACTACCGTCTCTATTTTTATGGATAAATACGTAATGTATGAGGCGAACGCTGACTTGCGGGATACCGAAGTGGTTGTATTGGAACCTGGTGATGATTTGTGAGTGGTGCCCTTATGTTGCTGTATATAATATATGACTGATCCCGTAGTATCGTGCGCCCTAACGTGCCACTTTGTGTCGTGACACCGGTTCCTTTCATATGTATTGGAGGTCATTATTATCTTGCGACCACTCTCGCTGATTCCATTATTGGGATATATCATCATTTTGTGGGTAGTTGAACCCTCACAAACGCTGATCACGGAACGGCTTCTCATTCTATACTGGTCCGCATGCTCGTGCATTACTACCGGTATACAAAGAAACTTTTTGAGGGCGACCTAGGTAAGCATCACAATGTTGCTTTCTAATTTTTAGTCAATTTAATTTAATTACTTATTTCTTAAAATATTTAATTTCTTGTAGACCGGGAGTATCAGCACGTGCCGGATTGGGATACCTGGGAAGGCGCACTGTCTATTTTCTTGATGTGCAATTATTTTGAATTGCATAGTGCTCTTATAAATTGGAACTACCTGTTTAATACAGATGTTCACGCCTTTGAGTCGTCTATCAAAAACCACTTGAGGGCCTGCAAAATCGTGTACTGGTACTTCCTTCGTCATACCTTTCGCAGGCCTGGTGATTCTTCAAATGGTTACGACACGTTCCAGACCATTTACTCTGTGTTTTTGGCTCGTCATGCTCATATGCTTGTTCTACTTAAGAGAGCCGCTCGTGCGTCGGGAATACAAGGCGAGGTTGAAGGGCTGGGTACCTCTTTGGTTCGGACAGCAGTTTGCAAATGTATACGCAGCGGGCCTGCATGGGATTATTTCAAAACCATGACAGCCAGTTCTTCTGACCAATCGTTTTATTGGAACGGCCCGTCATACACTATAGAGAAGTCTACTTGTGATGCATACGGTGCACTACAGGGTTGTCATTATTCTCTTATTACTGGTTTATTCAGTTATATATAATAGATTGTCCTTATCTCGACGGTTTGGTTTATGGTGATAAGAAAACGGCATCTGAACTCGGGTACTCTCTATTGCACATATCACCTCGCCTAGATCAGAACAATCCTAAGGACGATGATGTTTACAAAACCCTTGTATACAGCGATGGAGACGATTTTGATGATGACTTCGAGCCTCTTAATGACACTGTAGATGAACCGTATTCGCATCAGCATTCGGGCCACAAACCCTTGACAGAGGAAACTGTTTTGCCAGCTGATCGTTGTTTGACTACAGTATCTGATCGAAATATCCGCAAATGAGGTCGTCCGTCTTCGACTGCTTCAGAACACACTCATTGCCAAGGTACGTATTTATTGTAGTAACACATCCGTATTATCATGTGCTTATTCATTTAACCATTGTAGTCCGTCCTAGAATTGCATCTTCCGACCCCTGAAACCGTAATATTCCTGATGTAGTAACTATTATAGCCCTATCATGTGTAAAATCTTGCTGTTCCTGAATTATGTGTTGTGATGTATCCTGAACTCTGTATTGTGAGATATACAAGGTTCACCTGAAGAAAAATATGCATATGCAGAAAATATTGAGTCCCTTCTCAGCGACAATTTGAGGTTCGTCACTCTTTTGTCACAGGATACTGAAACGGCAGGCCTTGGCTATCGTAAAAGTAATGTGCCCCTTGTGACCTGTCGACTGTGCCGTAGGGCATAGTATATAATATGTATGTGTGTATAACATATTAATATATAAGTATTTGTCTTGTCTGATATTACGTTGCTGTATTGCACCTACAAAGTAATATAATTGTCCCCTCAACCCTCAAATAGTGTAACCTGACATATGATCTGTTGTAGCTTACTCGTTTAATGTCGCACTAATATATTTATTATTGTTATATGTATAGATAAGCATGTTCACTACATAAGCCTGGTAGTTAAGTATACGGTAATTAGGTGGACATATCCTAGCTTAAACACAACGTACATGTGCCCTTAAGTTTCCTGCTAACTTATCTCTCCTCGTTGCTATATTGTTGGCTCGGCATTGGTATTATGTATATTTGATATACTCAACCTTATCATTGTATTATATAGGTGTTAAATATATTGTTTCGCAGTGTACACTGGCGTATGTCTGTTGATATTTCCATAATCAGTCTTTTTGTGTAGGTATATAACACTATGTAACATCGTAAACCTTAAATACTGTGTGGGCTGAATATTTACCGGTCGTCTATCCATATGCTTATGTAACCCTTAATAACGGGTCTTACCAAAGGGTCGTCTGTACTGATGCTTATGTAACAAATACTAACCTCCTATGCTTCAATGATTATTGGTATGCGCTTCACCACCTTTTTTGTCAAGCGATGGGCTAGAGTCTATCTGCTCATCGCATGCGGTTTATACGCCCTTGTTATATATGCAAATGCATATAATATCAGGTCAGTTATACCCTGTACTTTGATGTTTCATATATACACTTAACTGAATGTGATTAGACACTTTTTAACCAATGAAAAGACTGTTGAACCGCTCTACGTGGTACACAATACTTCAAACGCAACTTGCATGCATTCGGAACGTGATGTATCATGCATGCGACTTGCTAATGGTGGCTCTGCACCTCTCAAAGGTTTACGCACCCACCATATCATCCGATGTGATTATGCTGCGGTAAACCAGCACCACTCTTACGATGCCCTGTTACGTTACATGCATTCGTGGCTATACGTATTCAGACACCTTTCACAGTGTTTGCGTATCGATCTATACATTGTGTCAATTAAACAACGGTTTATTTATCCGGATGAACGAGTGTACATTCAACGGTCTCCTCATAGTTACATTGACATATACAATTTGCTATACCCTTGGGTACATGTTTGCCGGTTTTGGACCGGTATGCACACTGCGAGAACGTGTCGTGCTTTACGAGTTCTGTCAACCAGAGGACACGTCTTACGGCATGATTTCGCTGTTTCTCTGAGGGACTGCGTGTCCGGCACCGGTATATTTCAATTTGCTGTAAAATATGGCCCGTGTAATGCTGCAGTAATAGTACATTTAATCGAAGAGGATGTTGACCTTCCTGACGGCTGGCCATCCCTTGTTTATGTACTCGCGATCAAACACGTTATTCTTACTATGGAGCGTGTGCGTCATCTCTACGCGTATAATGTATTATGTCCATCATTAGGCTTACAACCCCATGTTCGTACACTGCACTACTCGAAGAAAGACACCCCGTGTCACGTTATTCACTTTGGTGGCACCAAGTTTTATTCATTTCCTGTAGAGGCAGTTAGTCCGCATGTGTCTGCCGGTCATGAGCACGTCCTGGTGGGACAAGTGTTCAAATATGTTGATCATGTAGATGCCAGCGGTCTTGCGTCATATCCCGTGACAAAAGGCTTTGTGCATGTGCAAATACCTGTACGAGAGATAGTCGACCACTTGTCTATAAAAAATATCTGTCTGGTTGCCCGCATGCACGGCATCAGTATGAGTACTTCTATAATGAAGGAAGAATTGTCTTCAAAGTTCGATGGTCACAGTTGCCCATCGTGTGTCATCAACACTACGGTATTATGGGCTGAACCAGATAAACAAACCAAAGATGCAGCAAGGCGGGCAATTGCCCGTCGCACACGTAAACAGAGCCGATCATATCCTTGTCGTCACGGTACCTGTAGACATACCCGTAAATCAACGTGCATTGAACAAGGCATCGCCATACCTCTTGAACAAGAATATCCAGATCCAGATGAAAGCGTGGTATTTCCACCACATTCTCTTAGTAAAACGCGAACCATGGAGGTCGTAGAAAATTTTTGTTCTGGTACAGGACATAGATACGTGGAGGAAGCAGGCTGTGTGGTATGTGGTCTCCTACATCCTGTAGCCAATATGAATACTCTCAAGAGTGTGAAAGGTTATCTAGACATACTCTGCATTCCAGGAGTCACCAGAATAGAACGATTGTCCGATACAGATCGTATCAGGGAGCTGAGAGGACCAGTAATTGATCACTCATGTAAACACGTTTGTCGACCATGCAGACAGCAATTATTCAATGGGATGGTTCCAAAAAACGTGCTAGCCAATGGTTTTTGGATTGGCCCTATACCTGACGTGTTAAAACGCCTTAATTGGATCGAACAGATATTAGTTGCTAGAGTGAGAAAGTCCTTGTGTTACGCTCATGTGTCAGCCTCTGGTCTGAGCAAGATAAAGGCGCATCTTATTTCTTTCAAATTGCCTATTCAGAAGGTATATCAAGTACTTCCACCTCCTGTAACCGACCATGATGATGTGATCGCTATTTTATTTTCTGGTCCTTGCAAGCCATCTGCTAAGGAGTTACAGAGGCTACCTCTGCTCGTGAGCAGAAGGAATGTTCAGCGTGCGTTAGAATGGCTTAAACTTAACCATTCTTCATATAGCAATCTGGAAATATTGTATAGCAATTTAGAGGGATATCCTGAAGATGTTCCTTCTGCGTCTGTTGTTCATCGCCAAAGTGCTGATGAGGCTGGTACAATAGACCCGCCGGTACATGAAGATAATAAAGATTCTGGTGTCCACATGGGCGACTGCCCCTTTGTTGTCCACGGCCTCACCGGGGATGCTTTATCAGCCAAGACTACGAACAAACTTAAAGGACTTGCAATGCAGCATTGGATGTTTAATGGAAAAGCTCTGTGTATTGGTCATTCTACGTACCCCAAAAATACATTCAGTGACCCGGATTTGTATCCGCAAATGTTTCCTTGGCTGTTCTCCTATGGTCTAGGTGGCATAGGCGGTAACAAGTGCAGCATATCAGTGCGTGCACATAAAGCCAATTTGCTTATGTATCATGATAAACGCTTTTAAACAGATACTGGATTCCCATTTGCTGCCTTCAGCCATGAACAGGTAAAGGCTGCTACTAGTGGAGGCTATCTAGCAACAGAACGTGCAAACTTTAACGACATTTCTGACCATCTTACAACTGTCAATCCAAATGTTTTATGACCTTTCACAAAGAATGGCAGCTGGAGATATAGTTAAGCCGGTTACCGAGGATGAAAAAAGTTGTTTCCGTGTAATAGATGACTTGGATGTGATTTCTGGTGGTGTCAAAGGGTCTGCTGTTTCCAAAAAACACATGTGGAATGAGATATGGTCCCTGGTCATAAGCAAAGGTGCTCCTTCTTGGTATATCACCTTATTGCCTGCCGATGTAAAACATCCTATATGTCTTTATTATGCAGATAGCAAGACGTCCTTCACACCGTCTGTCCTCTATACTTCAGACAATGCTTACCGACTTATATCCAATAATCCTGTTGCCGGCGCACGTTTCTTTCATTTTATGATAAACGCGTTCATAATACACATGTTAGGAGCCGACTCAGATACCCCAGGATTGTATGGTCATACTTCGGCATACTACGGTACCGTGGAACAACAAGGTAGGCTTACCCTACATTTACACATGCTTCTGTGGATTTGAGGAGGGTTCACTCCGGATGAAGTAAGAGAAAAAATCATGGACTCGTCGTCGGGGTTTCAAAAGGCTATCGTGAAATATCTAGAATCAGTACATTGAGGCGATTTCTTGACTGGAACACTGGAAGACGTCGAAAAGCAGATATTGTTAAATAAAGCTACCTCAGGATATACGGATCCTACTAGGTCGCTTCTGGAACAGCCGTCCCTTCCTTGCAAAGAAGAATGCTTTCGTGCGCAGCGTGTGATAATGCAGCAGGATGGTGGGATTGCTTTTGTCATACGGTGGACGATCTGCTGTACCGATCAAACATACATACATGTACTTCCACTAAGGACAAAAATAGCATATAGAAAAAAAACAAGGAACACAAAGGATGTCTTGATAACCTGTGGAGTAAATGTAGAGCAAGATTTCCTCGTCCTTTGTACGCTCACACAGAAGTTGATCCGATGACTGGTGCTTTGAACATGTGGAAGACGGAACTGTGACTCAATACATTTACAAGTCCTCTCACTTACCTGTTTTGATGCAATACCGACATAACAAGCCTCCGCTCTGGGACGGCCATCAAGACTGTGTTGTTGTACGTCACTAAATATGTGACGAAGCCCACCCTCAAAACATGTACTGCGTTTGAGGCAGTTGCATCAATATTCACTAAACATGCAGATATACTAAACAGTCCACTTAATCATCAAGAGAAAGCCCGCACACTAATGACCAAGATAGCCAATGTTCTTAGCGCTAAAACGGAAATGGGATCGCCAATGATTTGCATGTATCTATTAGGCAATCCTGATCATTATACTGACCATAATTTCTTGAATTTGTATTGGCCTGCTTTCGTTCGAGAGGCCAGACGTCCTTGGGCAGACTATGCTGCTGACCAGTTATGTGACAAGTTTCCTGATAGGTTTGCAGGACGAGTGATAGGGCTATCACCCGTATTTGATTATATTTTCAGAGGGCCAGAGTTGGACCGAATGACTTTGTACGAGTCGTCAAGATGTAAGAGAGTCAAATTGACCAACAGAACATGTAATATATTGGTCGATGATGACGATATATCCATTGGTGGAACGAAAAATATGCAGGGGTCAGTGATAATTAAGAAACGAGGACGAGTGATAGGGCTATCACCCATATTTGATTATATTTTCAGAGGGCCAGAGTTGGACCAAATGACTTTGTACGAGTGGTCGTCAAGATGTAAGAGAGTCAAATTGACCAACAGAACACGTAATATATTGGTCGATGATGACGATATATCCATTGGTGGAACGAAAAATATGCAGGGGTCAGTGGTTGTTAAATTCTCAACTCGTCATCCGCTTTCCAATACTCATGGTACTTATGTGTATCCTCTCTTATGTAGGTGTGTCCCTAATTTAGTAGGCGGAAATTTACCTAGGAAGGATCAAGGGGATAGAGAGTACTATTGTGCGACCATGTTAACACTTTTCAAACCTTGGCATACAGGACATGACCTTAAAAATACTGGAGAAACGTGGAATTCAGCTTTTGAATCTACATCCTTCAATAAGCGTCAACTCACATTGCTCAAGAACATGAACATACGATATGAGTGCTTGGATGCGGCTGACAACTTTTATGCTCAGCTGAAGAGTGGAGGTGTATGTCTTACTAATTCAACACTGACCAGAGACGAACTATCTGACATGATGCAGCGGGACAAAACTGAAAACTTCGAGGATATGGACGATGTAATTGCAGGTGTTGATGAAGAAACATCCGCTGTATTTAGCAAGAAAGAATTAAAACATAGATCTGATATGCTGCAAATGTCAGCAACTATGGCAGATCTTGGGTGGAGAGATCCTATAGTGGACCAGGTGTTTCCTCAAATTGACGCCGTTGAACCTATGAATTCGACTTACTGGAAAGCTGTTGTTACAGTGAAGCGGGATGAGGTGCTGAAGAGCCGACATTCCAGCATACCTGTGTGCAGTGGTAAGTTGCCAGGCAGCGTACCAGAACTACCAGGACATGTCGACGTAGTAGATCAGAAGTATCTTCAGAAAATATATGTGAATGATAAATGGGAACCTACTATTGCTATTATATCCTCAGACTATGGGCTGAATGAAGAACAGCTAAGAGTGTTCCGCATTGTGGCTAATCACGCAACGTCGTATATGCCTGAGCAACTTAAATTGTATATGGGAGGAATGGGGGGCACCGGAAAAACCCAGGTGCTCTGAGCCCTCATCAAGTATTTTGAAGCTAGAGGAGAGGCATATCGTCTGGCTGTGGTTGCACCTACGGGCACTGCTGCATCGCTTATAGGTGGTTCAACATATCATTCGATGTTCAGCATTAATGACATGGTTGGTGTGTCGAAGAAACAACTCCCTCAAATTAAAACTCATCTACTAGGTGTTGATTATGTGTTTTTCAATGAAGTATCTATGTTATCATGTCGAGACTTGTATAAGATATCCGCAAGACTGGCTCAGCTGTCCGGTAGACTAAATATCCCTTTCGGTGGTATGAACATGGTATTTGCAGGTGATTTCGCTCAGTTGCCCCCTGTCGCTAGGCACAAAGGATCGGCATTATATAGTAGAACTGTAGGTTTAAATACCAAAACGTTGAAGGATCAGGAGTCTGCCATAGGCAAGGCTGTATGGCATCAGGTAACGACCGTTGTCATATTGCATAAAAACATGAGGCAGAAAACTTGGTCTGCGGAGGACGCGGCTTTGCGCACCGCACTCGAAAACATGAGGTATAGAGCATGCACCAAAGAAGACATTAAATTTCTTAGAAGCAGGTCATTGGCCATCTCTAATAGTTGCCCATCTATATCCTACAAACAGTTCAGAAACATTTCTATAATCACTGCACAAAACGTGGACAAAGACGCTATTAACATTATAGGAAGTACTCAATTCGCAATCGAGACCCGTCAGGAACTAGTGCATTTCTACAGCGAAGATAGTCCGTCTTCCAGAGATGGCGATGAAACAAAAACCCATTCATCCAGTTATATGCGCTCTAAAGAAACCACGAGATTTCCTCCAACTATATAGCGTGCATTGTGGGACCAACCACCATCATCTTGCAGTGTTCAAGTCACGGGAAAGCTGTTGTTGTGTGTAGGCTTGCCTGTTATAATCAAGAATAATGCGGCTACAGAATTATGCATCACCAACGGACAGGAAGGTTTTGTGTATGGTTGGAAAAGTTGCATTGGATCGGCTGGACAGATTATGCTGGATACGTTATTCGTACTACTCAACAATCCTCCGCAAAGAGTAAAAATCAATGGACTTCCCGTTAATGTAGTTCCGATTGTACGTACAAGCGTGCATTCAAAATGTAGACTCCCTAGCGACGACAGTGTGTCTTTGTCTCAATCACAGGTAGAGGTATTGGTAAACTATGCAATGACGGATTATGCGAGTCAAGGAAAAACTAGACCTTACAATCCAGTAGACTTAACCAAGTGTCAATCGCACCAAGCCTACTACACTGCACTATCCCACAGCGCTACGGTTGCAGGAACGCTCATTATCCGAGGGTTTTGATGCTAACAAAATACAAGGCAAAGCGAGTGGCACATTGCACAGGGAATTTCGCGACTTGGAACTGCTCGATGAAATAACCAAACTCAGATATATGAACCAGCTCCCTAAAGGTTTTGTCGATTCACCTAGATGATCCGATCTAATTTATTCATTTAGACAGTGCAAACGAAAAGGTTACATGCCCTCTAACCTTCATATGGCCTTACATTGGAGTGACAAGGACCCTTACGATGATGCATCATTCCCTGATATCAAATGGCAGGTTGCTAGTGAAGATAGACCTATTAAGCTACCGCAGTCTCCTAAAAGCAGATTTATTCCAGCTAAGGGCACTCAGCCCATAGTACATCCTCATCTGATACCCAGCAAAATAACCCAAAACCACAACAATGATTCACGCAACTTGAAAATTTCGAAAAATATTATAAGCGGCAAACGGAAATTAAATATGGACATATGTGGAGGACTGATTGGAACTGAGTGGAATTCCAACAGTTGCACATATGATGCGGTGATAACTATATTGTACAATATATGGCAAGATGACATGTCACTATGGTCAAGGAATTTCTGATCGTTTGGGACGTCAATTATGCGAAGCATGGAAAGCAACTTCTTATCAACGCACGAAAATAAAATCACGCTAGACGATGCAAGAGAGGTTTTGAGAAATCATATGAATAATCGCAATCTGATAAACTTTTTGTATGGTGAACTAATGAGTGTTCATGCTGTGATCGAAGAGTTGCTTATATGCAAGCGAAATGTATACACATCATACATGCACTGTCCATGCGGTCATGCAGTTAACAGAAGAGCTGTTACATCGAATTTGTGTCAGATTGCCATACTAGATAATTCACAACCGTCAATACAACATTTCCTAAGAAACATGGAATTTCTTACCAAATCTCGGTGCAGAACATGCGCATCTGAATTAGTTAGAATAATGAGAACAGTATACACAGCACCAATAATGTCTTTTGATGTGGCGTCGATTGACATCACAATTAATAGATACATTGATGTGCCAGTTTATGGGTCGGGAGACAGACGATATATCATAAAAGGTATCATATATTTCACAAACAGTCATTTTACTTGTCGATACGTGGATTCGTCCTTGAGGATGTGGTTCTATGATGGTTTAATTACTGGTAGAAGGTTGATTGTCAAAGAAGGCAGTCTGGATACGTTGGATATACAAGTCTGTAGAGGTAGTAAAGCAATGATAGTGTTATACATTAGAGTGGCGTGATTGTACATTACCGATAGGGAGTTGTTTAGTTTGAATCAAGTCTGTGTGTTTAAGCTATAGGTTGTATTGTTCAAACGACCCTTTGCAATATGAGGACAGTTCATGTGAATTTGGACGACGCAAGGTCATATGATCTTCAAAAACCATCGGCGGTCGTACACCTGAACGCTGACATAATATATATTAAACGCACACGTAGTGAGTATCATTTATAATGTATTTTCATTAACTATAGCTAACTAAGGACAAGTAGTCCGTAAAGATGATCCTTGGTATACCTATCAACCGAACAAATGTGCGTATTATATAAGCAGTCGGTGGGATGAATGGTTTATTTCCATATTACATTTATTTATTTATTTATTTATTTATTTTATTGGTGGTTACTCGGTAAAAGATTGGTTGATCGTGCATCCTAACGCTTATATAATATGTCTTCACATATATTAAAATTGGTTTATTATGTAGTAATCATGAGTTTGGGCACATGATGTCCACTGCATGTTTACCTGACCAATTTCGCGACCATCCACATTACATGTTTTTTAATGCAATTGTATATTATGTAAGCGTCTGGTGGGATGATTGATTTAATTATATTTAGTTATTTGTTTATCATGATTTTTTATAATTATTGAAGTATAAAAGGAACGAATAGTAAAATTGAATAATAAATTTATAAAAGTGATTCCGTATTATGTAATGGATCGGTTGAATGACTGTTCAGATATTACATAACAAGTACCCATATATACATTTAATCATTGTCATGCCACTTTGTACAAGCCTATCCAACAAGACAAACCGGTTCTACTTGTAAAAATGAGAAAAACAATTTATTTTTCTTTTTATTTTAAAAAATGTCTAACTTTATGGTATGTTGAAACGACTTATGATATGTGTATATTTGATGTTATGTATTACTATTTTGTTTATTATATATAAGTACATACGTAATCATTCAGCTCTTCTTATCCTAAGGTGCTCTCCACTTTTCTATGCCTTTTAGTCTGTTGTTTCCTTTTGGTGGTTTCGCCTTTCAGTCTGTTGTTTCCTTTCAGCGGTTTCTTATACCTGCTATGTTGCATCTAGCTTTCTCCTATGAAAGACTATTGTACACTCTGGAAAATGCATTATCGCCACCGCTTGGTTTTACTTGTATAAGCATTCTATGTTGCATTGGACTTGCTCAATGGACACCTTATGGAAGCAAATACCGTCACTGTATATCGACCTGGTACTTATGACTCACTCGTGACTAGAACACTCCGATGGGTAAAATTATAACAAGTAATACAGTACAGAAAGCACGTCAGTCTGTTCGATTTATGGATTCACGCGAGTCAAAACGAAACGTTTCTGCACGAACCTATATGGAAAACCCAATGTATTACTCGTACACCAATGGGATGACCTACAATACACGAAATTGATAAACCAACCAATATGTTGAGTTATGATTAAAATATATATAGTCAGCGCGAACTCACTACTTTACACGACAAATGTACACTGTTGATGTGTCCTCCCAATATATATTCATATACATTTACACTTGTTATTCTACTCGTATAACATCATGTCCGCACTTCCCATCGCTAGTATTCAGTGTTGGCAACCCCGCACTTCCGCTACGTCATCAAGCGGCAGACGGATGAGGGAGATAGCGGACATTGCGTTGTCTACAGTATCCAGTCGGTACTTCGATGTATTGACACGGGCAAACGTTACAGATCTGGTGTTCTGGTGAGTTTTTACGTACGTTTTAGCATGTATAGGCAGTTTTCTAATGTCGGCTTTATATATTACTACTAGCTCTTATGCTCATATAGACCATAACACGCGACATCTCACGTTAAAGGGATTCGACCAAGAAAGTCGTCTCATTGCGGCTTTTCATTTATACCCGAGTGACGATGAGCAACAATTGGACAAAGCATACACTTATTCATATTCCGGAGCATCATGTAGCTGGACAGCTCGGGGCATAACAGTAACGCACATCGTTCCGACTAGCGTAACTCATCATCACATTTTCAACACATCTTCGAGAGAAATAGTAAGTATTCCGTCTTCCAGTATTTCATAGTCTCATTTTGTTAGTGC
>QFEW01001359.1:0-28933 GCA_003316525.1 Termitomyces eurrhizus
TATAAAATGCTTCCATCTCCCTCGGAGGGAGTCGTCAGAACTTCACGACCTTGAGCTTTTGTCGCACCCATCATTTATTACAATGGTTCAATACCACATACCGAACCTCCTGCCCCACCTACAATCATACACAAAGCCTAACAACCCAAACAACGAAATTCTAGCGGCAGAGCATACGGCATGGATTGATGCATGTTTGTCTGTCAGTGACACACATAAAAGAGTAAAACCAGCCTATGTAGCTAAACTTACACCCTTGACTGATTTTTCATTATCTTCGAGGCTTGGAAACATGCAGAAATACCTCTTCTCACTTCGAGAGCATTCCCGCAATCGAGTCTGGGGCCTTTGCGCATTTGCGTCGAATACTTGAAAGGCGCTTTCCTCCTTGACCAGCTAACGTGAGTGTCCAAGAGTTCGGGCGCGAAGAAAATGAAAAGGTAGTGACTCTACTTCTAGTGACGCACCTGCTACGACTGTAGAAGCCCGAAAATGGGCAGATATCTACAAACAAGCATTCAGGCAGACATTAGGAAAAGCAGAAGGACCTGCGGTTGTTTTTAACGAGTTGCGTATCCCGTAATACCCTAATATCACCCTTGGCCTCCGATCGATGGATTCTTTGATCTAGTTTTGCAAAGCGCATGGTAAATGCCATCGAGGACCCTTACTGGTCGTCTCTCGTCAGGAACAATATCCTCCTCGCGGAAAGCATGTCGAAAGAAGCTGCAGATCGTGAAAACCCTGATCCTGAAATTACCCTTGAGAAGTACATGAAGTTTCGACGAGACACCATCGGCGCCCGCCAACTTTTTGACCTGGGGCGCTGGATGTACAAAATAGATATCCCTAGTGAAGTCCTGGCGCATCCTGATATCGTTGTGATAGAAGATCAGTTCGTTGACCTTGTTTCTCTTGCAAATGTCAGTGACTTTCTGGACCCATACATCATGATCACCAGTGCTGATTATTGACGCTAGGACCTCTATTCATACAGAAAGGAGTTATTCGAGCATGACATAAATCATAATTTTATCACCATTGCTTTCAAAGATCGTGTTACGGGCCTATGCGAGAACGACCTGCAGGGCGCAATTGATTATGCATACGGAAAGTTCTGTCAAGTCCTGACGAATTTGGAGGATCGGAGAGAAGTGCTGCCATCTTTCGGGGAGAGCGTAGATGCCCAAGTTGCCAAATACATCGAAATGGTGACGGATGTGGTCGTTGGAACAATCCAGTGGAGTCTCGAGTGCGGGCGCTATGGGCACTTTGGAATTACTGGGACAGTAAACGCACCGAATTCGGGAGATGTCGTCTTTGATGTAGATTATTTCTAATGAGTACGCAGTAATATATGTATATATACACACACATTATCCTTCTACATTTATAATCTATCTTACAATTTCTCTCATGGTCGAGGTCAAGGTTTAGGTTGTTTCTGAGTCCCAGTGATGTGCAAGGCCGGCTCGGCTCCACCAGGCTTGGGCTTGTACATTTCGAAGCCTGAGCCGTGAAGCCAAGTATGACCCAGCTCTGGCTCAGGTCGCGACTTATCCCATATATAGAAATGACTTACAGGAAAGGTGTGTCATTGTCCTAGCCAAGTCCTAGCACGAATCATTGAGATCACAACTTTGTATCATCATCCTGGAGTGATGACTTAGTCTAAAAGTACTCCAAGTTCTTGTAGTCTGTCCATACTTTGAAGCTGTGCCAGGCTCTTTCCTGGAAGTAGCACTACTCCTCCAAGAATCAGATAATTGTAAACATCTTTTTGTCATAGATCTAGTAATTGGCTCTTGAAGTAGAAGACTATGGGGTGCCACTTTCTGTCTTCCTAGGACTGTTGGGACAGGACTGCACCAGTAGCAACATTAAAGCTGTCTGCCTCTACTCAGGAATATTGAGCATTGGAACTCTTGATCCATTTCATCATATTTCCTTTTACACACTGATTACTAATACTTACAATTTTTCGCTTTCCTGCCCTACCCATGTAGTCCCGGATCTGTAAGATACGAACAAAAAGGAAAAGCCTCAGTGTCGTGTCGTTAATGATGAAGACAACTAATTTTTCATTGTACCTGTAAGATACGAACAAAAAGGAAACTACATGACAGTGTAATAATCAGTATATGCTTTTGTCAACGATTGAGTGTGAAACTTACAGCCTCAGTGTCGTGTCGTTAATGATGAAAACAACTGAGGCTGTAAGGAAACCAAACAACGAAAGAGGTGGCAAACAGGCACATGACTGGTCAGATGCGGTGACCAATAGGAAGTAGTCCAACACAACCCCATCGCCACAGGAGAAAAGTGATGTGAAAAGTAAAGAAGTGTGGAAAGTAAGAATCAATGGCAAACCAAGCCAAGGCCAAGCACAAAGCGATCATGTAGTACACATGGCAAAGCTTTTGTGAGAATATCTGTGACCATATCAGAGGTTGAGACCCAGGCAGGCTCAAAGGAACCAGATTGAAAGTGTTCGCAAATAAAATGATAGCGGATGTCGATGTGTTTGGATCGGGAAGTAGTGGAGTTGGATTTTGTGATGTCAATGGCACTTTTGTTATCACAAACGAGGGGAAAAGGTGTAGGAGCAGGTAGTGAGAGCAATGTAAGAAGTGAGCAAATCCAGATAGCTTTGCGCATGGCGTGCGCCATAGACATATACTCTGCCTCGGTCAAAGAGAGAGCCACTGTACGTTGCCGAACAGAAGACCAAGATATTGAAGAAGAATAGAGGAAAAAGGCATAACCAGAAACACTGTGGCAAGTTGACGAATTGGATGCCCAATCAGCATCTACAAAGCCACAACCTTGGGGAAGTAAAAGACGTATAGGTGGATGGTTCTCAGGTTCTGAAAAGTTGTAAAGTAGGGCAAAATCAATTGTGCCAGACAAATAACGGAGAACTCCCTTAGCAGCAAGAAGATGAGAACGTGTAGGACAAGAGTTATACTGGCCTAAGCTCATAGCCGTAAAAGCCAGATCAGGCCGTGTGCAGAGGCTAAGATAAAGGATGGAGCCAACTAAATGTTGATAGTGTAACTTCAGATTCTTGTCCGAAATGTCAGGAAGAGAGTTGGGTGGTGGGTCTGGGAGGGAATGAAGTGAGTGGTATAACAGAACTGCAGTGGACTTGGCCTCAAGAAGATTATAAGTTGAGAGTAAGTCCGTTATGAAACCCCTCTGGGAGAGCCAAAGTTTGCGTTGAGAGCGATCCCTATCAATTCGAATTCCCAAGTACAGTGTCATCAGACCTGAATCAATAACTTCAAATCGTTTGTTTAAACGCCTAATGAGCCAAAGGTATAGTGGGACAGAGTTTGTGGCATTCAGGCCATCATCAACGTGGACACAGATGATGATGAAAAGTTTTGAGCCATCAAGAGGCATCGGAACCATAGGATCAGGTGATTTGTCAAAATGACCAAGAAATACAGCGTGATCCACCTCACAGCAGATAAGGCCCAGATCTTCAAGAGCTTGGCGAAGAATAGTGTACCTACCATTCATGAGAGGATTGCTTGAGACCGTATAAAGCTCAAAGTAGGTGATAGCAGGAAGATTGATCAGGTTCAGGAAAACCTGGGACTTGCTTACAATATACCTCATGGGAAAGGGGAGCGTTTAAAAAGGCTGTCTTAACGTCGAATGTGAAAAGATGAAAGTCATATTTTGCAGCATAGGCAAGTGTGATCCTGATGCTTGTTAACTTTGCAACAGGAGCATAAGTAGAGCTGTAATCCTCCGGGCATTGGCTGAATCCCTGGGCAACTAGTTGAGCCTTTTTCTTGCCACAAATGACAGCTCCATTGGCATCCAGCTTGTAAGCAAATACCCATTGGACACCAATGGGTTTACAACCTTGTGGCAAAGATGCAATCTGAAAGACTCCCTGAGTTCGTAAACTATCCATCTTCCGTTGCATAGCTGCACGCCAGACCTCAGCATCAGGGCAGCAAATTGCCTCATTAAAATGTTCCGGAGGTTTGGAAATGTCGAAAGCATGCGAGGTCTTAAAAGGAATGGGATCAGGTCCATAAGTTGTCAAGGCTTTGTATTCCGAAATCACAGCAATTTTGAGAGCATGACTCTCAGCAGAGTGATCCAAGAAAGTCGAGGCCACAATTAAAGAATGAAAATCCTGTATGGCCAAGAAAGCTTGATCTGGTAGTAAGGTCCATGCAGTATAATCGGCTTGAAGATGTATAAGTCGTTCATTACACGCAGCCATGTCTTCACTGTATGCGTGACCTTTAGCCATCAGGATAACAGTCTGACGAGTACAATGGGGTACTGGATCTGGTAGAAGTGTCGAGGGGGACATGGATGTAGGTGGAGGTGCATCAGAAAAAGAAGGCAAGGGTGAGACAGAAGCAGAGAATGAATCAGGCAGTGCAGAATTTGAACAAGGAGGAGATTGATCAGGTCATGGAGATGTGGATTCATGAACAGGTGATGGCTGAGGCTGGGGAGTCAAGATACGTCAAATTTGATAAGGGCGTAAATGTCCAGGAACCGATTCATCAAAAATAACGTCCCTCGAAAAGAAGTACTTTCTATTTAAATCACACACTCTCCAACCCAAGCGATCTTCGTCATATCCAACAAAAATTGCCTCAAATCGCTGACCTGAACCTTTGAGACAAATTTCAGCTGGAAACAGGACAAAGCACCAGCAACCCCAGACTCAAAGATGTGAAAGATCTGGCTTTTTACACTCCATGACCTCATATGGCATTGTGAGTAATGGCAGCATGGAAGTAGGTAGTTGGTTTTGAAGGTATTGAGCTGTGAGGATTGCATCCCCAAGAAAAGACATCGGAAGACCAGACTATGCCATCATAGCTTGGGCAGAGTCCTCAATTGTCTGAATGTATCACTTAGCCTTACCATTCTGCTGATGTGTGTATGGTGCGGTCATTTGATAGACAATTCCCTGAGAGGTTAAATAATTGTGTAATTCTCCTGAAACAAATTCCTTCACATTGTCCAAACGTACTACATGAACACGATTTCCAGACTTTAGTTCCCAGGAGGCCTCAACGTGTTTGAAATGTAGGACAGCTTGATTGTGAGATGATAGCAAAACTGTGCTACCAACATTTGAGCAGTCATCAAGTATGGAATAGAAGTGATTAGCACGGCCATTAGAGAATGATATCAGAAAAGGACCACATGAATCCATATGTAACAGCTCACAAACTGCGGAAGCACAATGGTTGTGATGATCAAAAGGCCTAGCAGGACGCTTGCCAAGGATGCAAGGTATGCATATGCCATTGTCGAAAGCACCGCCATATTCAACCCCAGATGCGTAGTTCTTTGTTAGAATCGCCTTCATCATGTCCTGACCTGGGTGACCAAGACGGGCATGCCATAGGCCCAGTGTAACATCAAGGCAAGGAAATGAACTCAAAATTAAAGCTGGCAAAGCAAGTAGCGGAGATGTGGATTGTGACATGGGAAGAACAAAATTGCAGAATAAAAAGGAAAGACAGTTGTGGACGGATGCTGTGATGGAACTCCCTTGAAGAGAGGGAATTGATGACAGGAAAAATATTGACGTAGAACCTTTCTCAAAAATTAGCTTCAAGTCATGTTCTACCATGGACCCAACAGAAAGCAAATTAATTGGCACATCCAGTGCGTGAAGACAGTTCTCCAATGTGATAATGATATTCTTGCCATTTACATGGGTTCGAAAATGAGCTTGTCCACGTGCTAGGGTATTAAGGGTCCCATAATTCGCAGTGCCCACAGGAACAGCCAGATCAACATTGTACATCCAAAAAAGAGAACAATCACAAAGGATGTGTGTTGTACATCCAGAATTGAGTATGGAATGAAAACGAGTTGAGATGGAAGCAAGCGCTATTGGAGAGGCAGATTGAAGAAAAGCCTTGTACGGAGTCGAGGGACAGTCAGAATTACAAGATACATAAGCAGACAAATCAATATCATTGTTGGAGTCATTAGCAGCAGAGATGTCTTGCTTGTCAACCTCGTCGATAAAGGGTAACGGAGTAGATATGGGCTGTGTGTCCAAAGTGGCTACATTAGCTTTAGGACAAAGACACATAGGATCACGACTATTCTCCATTCCCCCACTCTTGGACCAACATGACTCTATATAGTGGCCATACATGTTACAATTTGAGCAAATGATATGAGGTCGAGCAGTGGTCAAATCTGGTGTGGTAATATTAGTAGTCAAAGCATTTGTTGAAGGAGAATTGACAGTGAGGGGGACAGAAGATTGAGTTGAAGTTTGGCTGGGGCGAGACCAAGAAGCCATCGCAAGTCGGCGACGTTTGGCATCCATGTTCATCACTCTAGTTGCTAGTTGAGCAAATTGATATGTTCTGTTTGAATCAGCATTTTCCCAAGAAAGCCAAACCTCTTCTTTCAACACAGATCAATGATCTCTGTTAGGCAAACCATTGTGGCACCTGACATAGCAAGATTCCAGAAAATAAAATTTTATTTGAGTTGTTATCCATTGGTTAAAATCTAGTCTTCCACATTCAATGAGTTATGGGGCCCATAACCTGTTGTAAGTAGACATAAGTCAAATATACTCAGGTGTAACCAATGTAGTGGTAGACAACTGAGGTGTGGGTTGTTGGACTACTTCCTATTGGTCACTGCATCTGACCAGTCATGTGCCTGTTTGCCACCTCTTTCGCTGTTTGGTTTCCTTACAGCCTCAGTTGTCTTCATCATTAACGACACGGCACTGAGGCTGTAAGTTTCATACTCAATCGTTGACAAAAGCATATACTGATTATTACACTGTCATGTAGTTTCCTTTTTGTTCGTATCTTACAGGTACAATGAAAAATTAGTTGTCTTCATCATTAACGACACAACACTGAGGCTTTTCCTTTTTGTTCGTATCTTACAGATCTAGGACTACATGACAAAGCATGATGAGGAACCGAATGAAGGTCTTCTGGATGAACAGAATTCGCTCAGAAAGCATGAATGGATGGTGAATGGGAAATCACTGGAGAAATCGGAACTGAGCGAGGACCAGAAGGTTGAGAATAAACAGAGTTAGGTCGAGAAGCAGGGTCATATTCTGAATGATAAGTATGGACAGAAGGTGGAGGAAAAGAAGGTCTACGAGGTGCCAGAGCATGAACATTGATGGGTATATGTGGTGAAGGTGAAGGTGGTACAACAGTACAATGTGTAGGAAGAAAATTATAGGTCCTATTATTTTGGAAAGTCAGTGGTGTATCGTAAGAATTAAAAGCATGAAAAGAAGTATGTGGACGTTGTGGGTTGGAAGTTCCCAGAATCAGCGGTTCGTGGTTCCGCATATTGTTTAAGGATCCTGGTGTAGGCAACGTCGTCGCATCTTCACCCTCCCAAGGATTGCGTAAGATTTCTCTCTCATTTAATGTGTGATTGGACATGGTATGGTGATAAAAAAAAAGAATTGCCATATCAGGACAATGAGTTGCTCCAAAATCAAGCCAGGCTTATAGAAAGGCCTATAACCTGTAGTCTCGGATCTGTAACATACGAACAAAAAGGAAAAGCCTCAGTGTCGTGTCGTTAATGATGAAGACAACTAATTTTTCATTGTACCTGTAAGATACAAACAAAAAGAAAACTACATGTCAGTGTAATAATCAGTATATACTTTTGTCAACGATTAAGTGTGAAACTTACAGCCTCAGTATCGTGTCATTAATGATGAAAACAACTGAGGCTGTAAGGAAACCAAACAGCGAAAGAGGTGGCAAACAGGCATGTGACTGGTCGGATGCAGTGACCAATAGAAAGTAGTCCAACAACCCATACCTCAGTTGTCTACCACTACGTTGGTTACACCTGAGTATATTTGACTTATGTCTACTTACAACAGATTATGGGCCCCATAACTCATTGAATGTGGAAGACTAGATTTTAACCAATGGATAACAACTCAAATAAAATTTTATTTTCTGGAATCTTGCTATGTCAGGTGCCAGCATAATGCTGTTACTATTCTCTCTTCCCAAAGAATTAAAATGTTGAGGACATGAGAACTATGCAAGCTGGAAGATTCAAATGATTGCCTATAGAAAACTCCATGGCCTCCTTAATTACTAGAAGAACAAAATTATTGTCCTCAATCCATCACACAAATCTTCAAACTCAGACAATAAAACCTGTCTATCCGCCTTCTCTCCAATTTTTACATCAGACTAGCTTACACTCATTCACTTGCAAACACCAAACAAACTTGAATACAAACTCCATGAAAGTGTCACGTTATCATTAATCCTAATTAACCTCAGTGATATATCAGGATTGGGTCAGGCCATATAGTCAGTTTAATATATTAAAGTCTTGTAAGTACAAGTCAAGCCATGACATATTACAGCTTGTCATTACAAGTACATGTAACATGACCATGCAGGACCAAATAGCATGCTTGCATACTGGCTGCTTTTCAATGCTCTGGCTAAATATAGGTGTTTCTTATATGTTCACCTGCTTACAGTATGCCCTTCTTGCCACTTTCCATGTGCAGCAGTTTCTAGATCTCATTTCAGATCAGTTGATTTCATTCTAAATTTCTAGATAGTTACAGAGCACAGATCTTTGCAACATATGTATTCTTTGTTTTACAATACAAATGACATGAGAAAATGACAAGCACAGTGTTGGATGACAATACAGATAGTCATAGTGCTGAGAGTTTCTCCAAATAAATGACAGACAGTGAGAATGATGCAAGAGAAAAATTGTATAAGTATTATTATTATTATCAAAACTGAGGTGACTATGTATGCAAAAACTATACTTACTTGTAATAACTCTGCTTGTTTCTGGCATTCTGTGCAAGTTTTTGTTCTTTTAAAGTATTTTATATTGGAGGCTGAGCCATGTATTTTCACAGATGGAGGGGGTCAGAGTAAAGATTAAGGCAAAATCATGAGCAGACTTGGGCATATATTTAGCTTTGTTTGACAAGAATTCAAACATTTGTATAATATAAAATTTCTGTCAGAATAGTTATTAGGATACACTGTGCCACTCTGCAAGATTAGTTGAGACATGATCCTTCAAGAGACCTATTCACAAGTCCATTGCAATACTGCAGTTGGCTATGCCCAACAACAGTTGGTTCTCAAGCAATGATCATGTATAACATGTGAACAGAAATGGGCAGGTCTGAGCTCTCAGCTCAATATTGGCATTGGTGTGCCAAATGGAGACCAATATCATGTTGAACATCCTATGTCATAAAAACTTTTATATTATTCTATGTTGTGAAAACTTTATGTTTTTCTAAATTATTATAAACAAAACAGTAAATATTACAATATGATAGTGACAACATTGCAATTCTCTAGCAACAATTATGTATAATGCCAATCAGAGAAAGATGTAATAATACTAAGAAAGAAAAAGTACCTGAGATCAAATCAATTTTTAAGCAAATATTATCAATGAAAGGTTTATCACCAAGCTCCTTAACTTGTTCTCCAGATCATGGGACCTTATAGTCTTGACTATGTACAGTGAGAGTAATCTAGTAAAGGTCATTAAAACCTTAACAACTTACAGAGAACATATTGTAAACTGATCTGGATTAACTACAAGTATAAATATGGTAAAAGCATTTGAGGTTACAATTCATGCTCTTCAGACACAAATAAATAGCCTATCAAAAAATAAACCTAATTTTAATTCTGACAAAAAGTGCACAAACTGCAAAAAAACAGGTCACCTACAATTGGATTGCTTTTAGGAGGGTGGTGGGAAGCAAGGACAATACTTATTATAGTGAAAAAAGAAACAAAAAGTCCTACTTTCTATGGCAAACTTCACCACCACTAGCAATATCATACAATCAGGTGGCCAATTTGCACTGTTGGCTAGTGTAGTCTTGATTCCAGAAGTGATTACAGAACCTCCAGAGTATTTATCCAATCAGACAGCACTCGTAACAGGAAACATGCATTCTAATAAGTTTTTTATGTTTGCCAATTCAAGATGTACAATACACTTCTTCTGATCACATGATATATTTGTAGACTACAAGCTGGTTGCTAAGCTTGTTGGTCAATCTTCAAAAAAAGGTACTAGCTTCACAATCTTAAGAACTGGGAATGTTGTCTTGCAAGTTGTCTACAACAACAAAAAGCATATTTTCATAACCAGAGATGCCCTTCACATACCAGATGTCACCACAAACTTAATCTCCATAAGCAAACTCAATGCAGCAGGGTGGCATTCCATCTTTGGAGATGGAAAATTTTGATTCTTCTTCAATAAGATGGAAGTATTTACTGGAATATAAAAATGATCAAAATCACAATGGCCACAGTCTGTGCAATGCTCATTGACTCAGGTCTACACATAAATAATAGGCTGAAGCATGGAGTTTTGCAACTCTTCTGTTGCTTCTCTCCTCAATGAGGGGCATTCTCAGCATCAAATCCGAGCAAAAACTGGCCTAGAAAAGGGCACTGTGAGGAGAATCAGCAAAGAACTAAAGAGCAACAAAAAGAATTATCCTGGAAGTTATACTTCTAAGCTTACAGCATATGACAAACAGTCTATTATTTGTCAAATTGCTACTGAGAAGCTAGATAATGCTGTTTCAGCTACATAGTTCATTAATTTTGTCATCTCCAGTCCTGTCAATCCTCAGACAGTCAGAGATGAATTGAAGGAAAAGAGTTTTGTGGAGTGAGCTAAAAGGATCAAAGCAGTTATAAAGGCAAATGGAGGCCATATCAAGTATTAGATATAAAAATTAGAGTAAATTAGAGTAGGTTAAAAAACTGCTCTAATGATTGAATATTTTGTTTGATTTTTTGCTTGAGTAATTGCTGTACACTATGTGAATCTTTTCAAAAGAGCCAAACATTGAGGCAGTTTTTTGAGCCAGTATATGTCTACATTCCAAAAGAATGTCACAAAGAAAAACTTGGGAATTGAGCAGTAAAAGGACAGTTAATCAGAATTGAGAAGCAAGAAATATACTGAGTAGTAATTCTGAAAACAGATCAGATCTTGAGATCTTGTGACACAAATTCAAGGAAAAATACAACCACTGATCCATAACTATGGCAGTGAATGATTTACTTAAAAATGAGGTATCTACAAGAATTAAGCCTAATATTAGTACTGAGAATGGTTTACTCAATGACTTCCTCATTGCTATCAAACCAAAATTAGTACAAATTGAGACACAAACAGAGCTCCTTAAAACACTGATCAGTAAACAACTCTCCATTGAACAACTGCCTCCTGCATCTAAGAAGTTCAAACTATGCATAAAGTACTCTTCTGCATCTCAAAAGTCAGCACAAATTACTGAGAATATAGTTAGCACAGATAGTAACAAGAATTTTAAGCAAGATGTAAATGAAACTTTCATGTCAGCTCTTACAAAAATCAGTGATAACAAAGAAAACTGACTTACTATTGCACTATCTGCAGGTTTGCCATCTAAACTCCAAAACTGATTTGTGCCATCATTTTTTTTTCAAAGCTGTTGACCCTATAAGATGTCAACCTCTGGTTACCTGTGATGGAAAAGAAAATAGCTCAATAGGACAGATGTGGGATGGTTATGCCAGTTTCCTATCCAAAAGAAGTCAACACTATAAAAATTAGGTGGGTTTTTAACTTGAAGATTGATGGAAATGGCTGGTTGCTAAAAAGGAGAACTTATAAGATCATAAAAAAATTTATGCAAAAGTTAGAAAAACACTATGAAGAATTAAGTATAAGTCTGTGAAAATTTTATTGGTGATTATTGCTTTTTGTGGCCTCAAAATTGGGCTTATCAACTTTGTTGAAGTGTACCTCAACACAAAACTGCAAGAAGAAAACTACCTTGAAATTCCCAAAGGCTTTGAGCATTATTACAATATCCCAGATATTGATACTGTTCTGAAAATGAATTTTATGATCTATAAAACTATGGATAGCACCAACATCTGATTCCATAAACTCAACAGTACATCTACAAAACTAAATCATTGACATTTGCAAGCTGATCCATGCATCTATATTAAATGGATACAAGACAATGGCTATATTCCATCATTGACCTATATGGATAATCTACTAATAGGAGCAACATCTGACAATATCCTAAAATCAACAAAATAGAAACTCTCAGATGCATCCAAGATCACTGATCTAAGGACATGTAACAAGATACTTGGGATATCAATGATAATTAATGAGAAGACAGGTGATATAATTATCTACTAGCAATAACTTATTGCCAAGGCATTAGTTAACTTTAGAATGCAAAATGCTAACCTAAGACATACTCCACTTCTACCAAATGTGAAACTTGTTAACTCACAACCAAAACTAATTCTATAAAAGGATAAATACTTCATGCAAGATAAGTTATATTGAAAAGTGCTTGGTACCCTCAATTATATCACTAACAGAGCTCACTCTGACATTGCCTTTGCCATTATAGTTTTCATGAGGTATGCAAAAGATCCTCAACCAGGCTACTGGCATCTTGTCCAGCATATCTTAGCATATCTAAAGGCTATTAGGAACTTAGCTATCATATATTAAAGAGGTGGTACTATATAGCCAATCAGCTTTTCAGACTCATCATATGCAGATGACCCAGACTTTAAAAAATTATCAGCTAGAAAGCAAAAACACAAGATTGAATTAGCATGTCAATAGGCCAGGCCAAGTATATTGAAGCCTTTGAGACTGAAAAACAAGCAATCTGGATATACTCATGGCTTGCTAAGATGGATATTTGAGTGGACTAACCACTTCATATCAGATGTGATAGCAATATTGCTATTGCATTAACCAAAAACATTAGTAGTCACAGCAAAGTTAAATATCTTGATGTCAAAGTCTATTAGATTTGCAAAGCTGTGGTGCATAAAGATATTTTTGTTGATCCAATATTGTTGGAAGAAAACATTACAAACTTAAGACTAGAAAAACTCATTGCTAATATGGGTATGATTTAATTGAACTAATTACATATACTAATATATACAAAATCAATGAGGATACAAGTTCAAAAGGAGTGTTGAACATTGGAACTCTTTATTTATTTTGTCATATTTTTTTTTATATACTGATTACTGATATTTATAATTTTTAGCTTTTCTGCCCTACCTATACCTCAGTTGTCTACTACTATGTTGGTTACACCTGAGGTATATATACTCTATTATTATAAGTCCCATCTCATACTTACATTGTACTTTACAGTATATTTGACTTATATCTACTTACAACAAATAGAGTATCAATTCAGTTGTCTACTATTTGTTGGTTACACCTGAGTATATTTGACTTATGTCTACTTACAACAAGGAAAGAAGGTCATTATCTGAGAAGAAGAGCATGGGCTTCAATGAAGGTTTGCTGCTTTAGCTTCTCCAAGGTCCAAGGAATATTAATTCTAGTAAGGTTAAATGTTGGGTGCATGTGATTGGAGATATTCTAGATAAACTGCTAGTAGAAGTTGGTGAAGTTTAAGAAGGCCTGCACTTTTTTCTTGCTCCAGAGTTCTGGACACTGCAAAATATAGCCATCTTCTCAGAGTCCATTTCTACTACTTTACAGAAGATGATAAGCTCAGAATATTCAATGCAAATCTACTCAAACTCACCCTTCTCTGGCTTGAGAAATAGCTGGTGCTGAAAAAGGCAATTTAGAACAATCTGAGTGATATAACAATGTTTTTCTATCTTGGTGTAGATAAGAATGTTATTAAGGTATATTCATGCCATGCCACTAGTGATGAGGTCCTGGAAGATATTGTTTGGAAGGTAGCAGGATTGTTAATATAAGAGTAACCTCTGAAAGCTGTGGCTTAGTCACATAGCTGGCAAAGGGAGATCCAAAGTATATTAAAGTATATACTAACAATATCATAATAACTACTCATCTGGCAGAGGGAGATCCAAAGAGAACAAATCTAGAGATTTTCTATGCCAGGATTGACACTTCTGAGGCCTCTAAAGCATGAGAAACAATTGTACAGGATAACAAAATCTTAAAAAACTTGAAAATTGCCTAAACAAACAATTGCACAAACAAGGGGCAAACTCTGGCTTATATAAGGAGTTTGTATGTGTTGTTGAAGAGGCCACACTTGTCTCTAGTCTGTAGTCTCAAGATTATGTATTTTCTGCTTTTTACTTATGTTCATCTTTCTGTCTTTTACTCTTTAGTCTATCAGTTTCCAGACTACTTTTCTTTTTCTCACTCACTTCAGCCACATACTTGTTTGCTGTCAAGTCTGTCTAGATAGTTGTTTTTTTGCTCTGTAGAAGCCTTCCTAAATAAAAGAATTCTGAAAGTGCATAGAATATATCAATATATTTGTTTAAAGATTACTTCCTCTAACCATACTAGTCACTGTCTTAGAGGTTCAGAGCAGCTGTTTTTGCTGGATTCTGAGAAAATAACTTCTTCTGAAACTTTTATTTAAACTCAGCCTTGATAACACTCAATGTGGTTAATCCAGTTGGAGGTGGATGTCAAACTGGATGGGACTGCAGCTGACACATAGTTGTTGTTGCTGGCCTTATACAGTGGCTCAAAAAACTGTCCCAATGTTTCATACTTTTTGAAAGATGACATTGGCATGAAGGATGAGAAGTATGTAAAATTTCGATTAAATCATGTAAAATACTATGGCATCGTAGCTACAAAATGAATCTAAAGTTATGTAATCAAAATCAAAACTGATGGAGCAATAGCCATTTTAAAATATTCACTTATTGGGACAGTTTTTTGAGCATCTCTAATTTTTCAGGATTATCCCTATTTTACTCAGAAATAAAGAGTAAGTTGCATGTGAAAATATAAACAAAGTCATGTGACCATGTTTAGATATATTTGGGAGTAGTTCAAGCTGGTTGAACCACATCTTGACCTTCAACCACTATCATGAAACCTATTCCTTCTGCACAATACTCTACTGTTGTTTCTCTTCTTGCTCAAGGGTATTCTCTGGTCAGATTGGGGCTCAAACTGGTCTAGGGAAGTCTACTACTAGGAGGATTGGTAGAGAGTTGGAGATGGACAAGGAAAACCATCCTGGAGGCCATCCTGCTAAGCTTACTCCATGTGATAAACAGGCTATTGTTCGACAAATCTCAACTGGGAGACTTGATACAGCTGTCCAGGCCATCAATTTTATCAACAACATCATTCCCAACCCTGTCTCTTCTAAGACTGTCTGGAATGTGTTGAAGAAGGAGGGGTATTGGTCTGCTACCAAGAGAAAAGTTCCTATGCTCAAAGCTAAACATTGACAACTACAGCTTAAATAGGCTTAGAAGCATCAGAACTGGACTATAGAGGACTGGAAAAGGGTGTTGTGAACAGATGAGACAAAGATTAACAGGATTGGGTCAGATGGGAAGCAGTATGTGTGGAAGCTACAAGGAGAAGACATTTCAGACCAAACAACTACATCTACTGTGAAGCATGGAGGAGGGAATAATCTCATGGTATGAGGCTGTATGAGTTGGAATGGGGTAGAAAAGCTTGTAGAGGTGGTGGGAATCATGAATGCAGAGCTTTTAGATGATGGAGCAAAGGAGAACTTTGAGAAGTTGGAGATGGAGGAGGGTGCCCACTACTTTCAACAGGACAATGACTCCAAACACAACTCCAAGAGGGCTGACAAGTGGTTTGAGGACAACAACTTTAATGTCCTTTGGTGGCCAGCTCAATCCCCTGATCTCAACCCTATTGAACATCTCTGGGAGTACCTCGAAGAGCAACTTAGGCAATATGAAATACCTCCTTATGGTGTGCATGAATTATGAGAGAGGGTTGCAAAGGAGTGGGATGAAATACCACCAGAGGTATGCCAAAGACTAATAGAAAACATGCCTAGAAGGATTCAAGCAGTTATCAAGGCAGATGGAGGACATACAAAGTACTAGATACTAAAATTAGAGATGCTCAAAAAACTGTCCCAATGAGTGAATATTTTAAAATGGCTATTGCTCCATCAGTTTTAATCTTGATTACATAAACCTAGATTTATTTTGTAGCTACGATGCCATAGTATTTTACATGATTTCTTCAGAATTTTATGTACTTCCCACCCTTCATGCCAATGTCATCTTTCAAAAAGTATGAAACATTGGGACAGTTTTTTGAGCCACTGTATAAGGTGAGATCTGACCTAGCCTTGATCTATGCAGAGGAAGAACTTGCCTTGATCAAGTATATGGAGGGTTTGAGTACCAAAGCACATTTCAAGGCAATGTAAACTGCATAGTCAAAGGCAAATAATCAAGATGCTGGAATAGATGACAAATGTTTCTGCATATATATGGTCAAGTCAATGCTGAGCTCTTGGATGGTGGTGACTGGTTCCTTGATCAACAAGAAGATATTGGCTGAGGTCATTGTGCAACTTACAATGCACACATCTTCTTCTCTATGGAGCATCTGCTATTGCTTTGGCAAAGTCAGCACAGGCCCTAGTGGCTCAGACTGGACATAATGCTAGGGATAAAGAGGTCTGTTTAAACACTGTCTGTGGACATGTTGGACATACTATCAAAAAATGCTTTAAGAAGAAAGGTGGTATGGAGGGGCAGTATTCTGATTGGTGGAGGAAGAGCTATGGGAGGAGCACATCAAACATGACCTTACTAACAAGCCTCTACTCTGATCCAACCTAGTGCCACACCCCAGGCAAACTCTGCAGTGACATTGGCTAGCAATACATCCAGCCCTTGGTGTCTTGCTTTCTCAGCCCTGATAAGCAGCTGCATACCTGATCAAATAATATATGCTGACTCTGCAGCAAGCCAACACTTTTTTACAGACTGCAATAATTTTATCTTGTATAGACCATCAGACAATGTGTGCAAGATTGGTCTTATGGCAAGGGCTTGTTTGACATCCTTGGCTATGAGAAAGTCAGAAAATGGATCAGATTTTGTAATTAAGTTACAGAGTTGAGAAAGCTTGGTAGTCACACTGCACAGAATCAAACCAGTTTGGTCTATTGACTATGTAGTTTGACACAAAATTAAGCTGCTTTGTAAGCAGTAAATAGGTAAGTATTTATATAAATGTAAATAACAATTATATTACAATAAATATAATATAATTGTTGCTATGTTTACTAACTAAAAGCTATATGGCTGTGGCCACATAGCATACTATGCTACACACCTCCCAATCAGACCAAATTATGGTTTCAAAACACCATGACAGTCAGACCGTCGGTAGGTCAGGAGCAGGGGCAATGGGAGAGTCCCTAGGAGCCTGGAATGGATCAGCTGTAACATTATCTATGTCATAATTGAGGAAATCATCCTCATGTATGGGCTTGTGTGAGATGCTCAATGGCTCTGCCTCAGGCTAGAATTTGTTATAGTTTCAGAGAGGGAACAGTGTGAGACTGGGGTCAAAAGATTGACCCATCATTGGTTCTTTAGGCTCAGAAAGAGCCCCATCATCAGATGGGTAGTGACACATCCACAATTCTTGGGCATAGATGTTTTGCCCAATAAAAAGATACTTTCTTTTGCAGAATGCATTGTTAAAGGTGCAACAGTTGTCCTGCTGCTGAAGCAGTAGGCATTGTTGATTGTCAATGGTGGCTTCGCACTACCCATCCTACTCAGCAAGGAACTGGGAAGCCCCATAATGATCAAGGTATTTAAGCGTCTCATTGTTAATATCCATGGCTTCCTGCTGAAGCTAATGGTTGGCAAAGAATATGTGCACCAAGAAGGTGACTCTATATATGTATGCATAATGAGCTTAGCTAACCAGAATCTGATTATGAATGAGGACATATAATGCATCTGAAGTAGTGAAAACAGGCAGAAGCCTCCAGAATGTCAACAGCCTAAGCCTCGAAGGTTGGATCATGAGACTGAAGGGGCACAAATAGCTGCCTTGTAACTGCCTTATATTCAGCAATGGCCTTCTTGTAGAGGCCAGATTGTGCAAATACATAAGCCAAATGCTTATGCACTGTAGACTTGGATGGGTGGCTCACGCAGATGGCACATATAAGCACAAACCCAAAGAGGCTGTGCCAGTGAATACGCATGGCATGCTCCATGGCCAGACTGGTCCACACATTGGGCCTCCTGGGATGTCTGTATAAGAAGGCATACAAGCTCAGGTAATCTAAAGTAAATGGCTGCTTTGGGTCAAGAGGAGTCAGGCCTACAAAGGCTAGCTTTCTATTCTCCTTGCAGCAATAGATCTGCAAAGGCACAATCATATGCAGGACTTTCTCCTGCTCCTTGTTACTTGCAAAGGATACCACAATTGTGTGGTATAAGATGTTGCTGAGTAGTTGAGACATTGTCTAGTCCCAGGCAGTAGAATGACCATTAAGAGTCATTTGCATAAATTTGTTGAGCAGAAGATAGCCCAACTGATGCTGATGGATTGGCATAAACTGATTGTTTACCAGTGCATAGAGCTGGCAAAGCTCCCATGGGTTGCAAGAGAATCTCTGAGGTGCAACTTGGTACACCTTGCTATTGTAGGGCATCTGCATGACGTTGCTAGTTTTTCGGCCTCAAAGGCCCTGGCAGTGTAGGTGTTTTGTCCAATGAAGATGGTGTTGATTGCTTGTAGCCAATAGAATTGAGATGCCAATCCTGCACCAAAGAATGAGTTCTGGCGCTCAATAGTGTGATCACAATAGATCACAACATTGAGTGCATCAGGGATGCACCTAGTATCTTCTTTGAGGAGGGTAGCTCCTCGCTTGATGCTGTAAAGGCAACCTCTAGAGGCTGTGGCTCAGTCACACAGCTAGCAGAGGGAGATCCAAAGTGTATTAGAGTATGTACTGACAATATCATAATAACTACTCATCTGGCAGAGAAAAATTCAAAGAAAACAAGTTTAGGGATTCCCTATACCAGGTTGGACACTTCTAGGGCCTCTGAAGCATAGGAAACAACTGTACAGTACCACAAAACCTTAAAAACTCGAAAATTGCCTATACAAACAATTGCACAAATAAAGGGCAAACTCTGGCAAATTCTGGCTTATGTAAGCAGTCTGGAAGCAGTGCTGAGGAGCCCACACTTGTCTGAATAGTAGCTAAAGAACCAGAGCACCTCAAGGGCTGAGAATAATACTAACAAATAGTGTTGAAAGAATAGAAACAGTAAAATGAGATAATGTCAGAAGAAATAAGAGAATGAATAAAAGAAGAGTGAAGAGATAAGGAGTAAAGGAAGGAAAAAATGAGGAGTCCTCTGACAGGCACTATTCTTAGTGCAATAGTCTATCTTAGCCCGTCGATTATTGTTGTGCCTTTTGCATATCACACATTGTGCTGCAGTTTTGTGTGGCACAGGGGATTCTATATGAGCCTCTTCAGGCTCCTCATACCAGTCATTGTTGGAGAGCAGGGAGAGCAGCCTCTCTGGGATGGAGCTCTCTGAACGTGAGTCCATTGTCTATACAAAATGAGGGTATTGGACTGTGGAGCCCTCTAACAATACTGCAGGTAAGAAAAGAATGTTAGCCCCTAAGGCCTCTTTTGGGGCATCCTTAGGCAAGTGCACATTGATGTAGGCATGTCCTTCCAGTTGCTTACCCCGACATTCCTTGTGGGTTGCGAGGCCTTAGCCTTAGTGGGGTGTATACTAACACTCCAGGAACTCTGCTCCTTAGAGTGCATGATGGATACCATAGATAATGGTCATGAGGATGTGACCTCAGATGTGCCACTAGTGAGGGCTGGAATAGGAACATCATTATAGAGGAGGATGTCCTATTCTAGGCTGGCCTCTTGGCTAGGAGTAGAAATACTTGATGGAGTTGAGCAGAAGGGCACATCCTCCACTCTTTGCTGATATGCCCTCTTGCTAGAGTTGGTGTCTCAACTTGGAGGTGTAGTCTGCCGCTTACAAGCAGCCAAGAGGACAAGGAAATCAGTCTTGTGATGAGCATGCATATGATCCATGTTGTCTATCATCTGACTAATAAGGACAATGGCCTCCACATTGCAGAAGAACAATAAATCTGCAAGTACATTGTACTTATTATCCCCCAGGCATTGAAGGAGGGAAGCTAGGACAAAGTCCTGGTTGTGAGTGAGCTTAACAGCCCATGCTTTTCCTTTGTCATGTTGAGGACACAATTCTTCTTCTGAGCTGGGCTTGGGTTGGTGCAGCATTTCCAGCTGCTGTAACAAGGAGAGCCTGGCCAGGCTCTCTGTCAGCACTTTGGCTAGAGACTTGCTGCTTAGTTCTGTATTGAGAGTTTCTGTGCTCTTACTGGCTGTCTTTGCCAGCACGAGGGATAATCTACATCCCTCTAGACTATCAGCTAACATTGTGACTAGCTGAGAGGTCAATTTTCCTTCCTTGGTGGACACCTCATACAAAGCACTATACTGGGGCATTATGCCTCAAGCTCCCATCCAAGCTGGAGAGTATGGCATCATTACTGGCATATTAGCCATGCCAAGATAGTGTGCTGAGGTGGTAAACTGGGGCAAAGAATGCTGCTCTATCATTCCTCTTGCCATTACTGGGAGTTGCCTCCATCCTGGCATGGCTTGGGGGCTAAATAGCCCCCTGTACAAGACTTGCTAGGATGGCCCTCAGTATAATGTGGTGCATAAGCACCCGCTACTGTCTAATGAGGTGGAAAGCTGCCCACAGATATGTTTTGGGGCATGAAGTTGCCCTGCATAAGTTATTGTGGCTGATAGCTACTGATCATTGGCTGCTGTAGTGAGAAGCCCACAGCCTGTTGCAATTGTCCCCACTAGGGCACATTTTGGGTAAGTGGTAGAGCCATCTGTCCCTCCCTTTAGCTGACAGTATGACTAATGGCAAAAACTCAGGTGCACTCTGTTGCTGCTGCTGCTGCTGTTGCTCAATGGGGTCCACAGGCATGTTGTCCATGGTTGAAAAAAGAAAGAAAAAAAAAGAAATTTCAAATTTTATAACATGTCTCAGCCACAGTTGCTGACCAAAGCCATGATTGGCACTGCCAATCAAATTAGGTGCTGGCATGCTTACTTAACTGATGTGGGCACTTAACACCCTTCAACTCCAAATAGTGGTCAAGTGCTGCTAACTTGGAGCAATGGGAGTATGGCTCCCATGTGATGTTTCTGAGGGACCAACATACCTCAAACTTGAGCATATTCTACTCAGTCCACTGGTGCCCAATTATGCACTCAATGAATCATTTGTCGTCATCTTATGCCTCAAAGTCATAAGGGCCCAGAGTCGCCCTATTAGAGAACAACACATTGTCAGATGTGTCATATAGTTGCAACAGCAACACATGGAACTATGGAACAATTTATTGTTCCTGCAATGCCTGCAACAGCTCCAGCACATAGTTGGAGGTACTAGGCTCTGCGTCTAGCATGTGGTATGGGCCTATCTATTTTGAGCAGAGTTTACTTGCTTGTCTATTGGGCAGCCTCAGGTTATGTATTGACAGATAGACCAACACTCCTACTGATATAGGCAGATCCTTCTGCCTACAATGATTGGCATTTTTTCATCTGAAAGACTTGTGTCTCGATGATGGCGTTATGTGCAGATGCTATATTCCTCAGAGCCTGTCTGGTGAACTCAACTACTCCTTGGTGGGCAACCACATCTGCACAAATCTTGTACAACATGGAGGGCATGTATCTTTTATTGAGCTCAAAGGGCACATACTCTGTAGCCCCCAAGACACTTGCATTAATTGCATACTCAGTGAGTGGACACCAGTCCACCCAGTCTTGTTGATCAAAGCAGACAACTGCTCTTAGAATCTGGCCTATACTGCAGTTGGCCTGCTTAGTCTGTCCATCCGTCTGCAGATGGAAAGATGTCAATATAAAAAGTCTGGCTCTCAACAGCTTGTGGAGTTTCCTCCACCATTGCAATGTGAATTTTGAGTCATGGTCACTCACAATAGTACTAGGCAGCCCATGCAGCCTAACGATCTCTCTAAGGTAGATTCACAACAGCTCCTTAGCTGTTAGCATTGTTTGCACTAGTATAAGATGCACCACACTTGTCATCTGACATATTACCACCAAAAAGTAATCAAACCCTCTTGACACAGAGAAAGGACCTATAAAGTCTATTCCAATGGAATCTCAAGGCTTTACCAGTACCAAGAGCTGGTGCAGCTTCCTAGCAGGTGCTCCAGGGGGCAGTTTTGCCCTTTGACACGCTGCGCATGATGTGCAGAACTTGGTAACTTTCTGGGCCATGCATGGTCACCAATACCATCTCCAAATGTATTCCAATGTTTGTGCAGCACCAAAGTGCTCCACCAGTGCATGGGCCTGGTCCAGTACCTGCATCACAATAGTTTGTGTATAGAAAAGGCAGATCACTGCCACTCTTTGATAGCTCTCCGTTGTGATTAAACTATTAGACCTCTATCTGAACTGAGGATGGTTATCAGAATTGGTAATTATCTTGGCAAAGAAAAAGTCATGTCCATACTTCCACACCACTTCCTTACAGAAGTTATCTTTCCTCAGGCTAGGTGGCTGGAACAAAGGCAATTCACCTTCTAGCATTTTAGCTAGAGTAAAGAGTTGATCAGGGTGCTTAGATTCTTTAGGCAAGGCTAATTTTCTGACCTTGTGTTCCTTTAGCAGCTCAGCAGCTATGTCCTGCTTCTCATACTGCTCCCTGAGGCAAGTACTTCACCTCTGTTCATTGTCACACATTGCACATACTTTCAGGACATGTTTCTTGATCTCCTGGTACCAATAGAGAAGTAAGTCCTCTCTGTCTGAGTCTATGCGGCAGTCTGCCTGCACATACTCATAAGGCTCATGAGGCTCTCCTACTACATCATTCTCAGAGTAGTAAGACAAACAGTCTGCTACTTTATTAAGTTTATCTTTAACATAGGTGATGTTAAATTGGTATCTCAACATATAGTCGATCCACCATCACTGATGCAGCAACAAGTTCACCTGAGTCTTGAAGAACTCAAGCACCTTGTGATCAGTAATAATATGAATGGGATATCCCATCAGCTTATTCTTCTATTTAAGAAGAGCCTCAAGTATAGCTAAGGTCTCTAGCTCATGCACAGCATAGTTTTGCTGGGCAGTTGTGAATTTATTTGATATGAACCCTGCTGGGTGGCATGTCTGCCAGCTGCTCCCTAGGCCATACATGGCCCTGACGCCTGTCTTAGACATGTCACAAATGAGCCAGATGGGCTTATCCTATCTAGGGGCGATTGGTCAAATGACCAGGGTCTTTATACAGATCTGCTTGACCATTTCAAAGCACTGCTGGTGCAGTGGCCACTAATTGAATAGTGACCCATTCTGTGTCATAGCCATGAGTGGCCTAGTATAAGCAGTAACATTGGACAGAAAGCTCAATATGTAGTTGACAAGGCCAACAAACTATTGAATGTCATTGTAGTTTCATGGCATATGCCACTCCCAAATGCAGTTGAGCTTGTCTTGATTGGGGTGTATACCCCACTCATCAATGACATGCCCTAGGCAGTCTATACTTTGAGCGTAAAGCTCATACTTTTTCCATTTCAAGTATAACTTGTACTTGCATAGTCATTCAAACATGACTCTGAGGTGCTATTCATGCTCCTCCATGGAATCTGAATAAATGAATATGTCATCTAGGTAGACATGCATAAAGTGTCCTATCACGTCTCAAAATATAGAGGTCATTAACCTCTGAAAGGTTGCAGGGGCATTACAGTCCCCAATCTGCATTATGTTGCTCATAAACATGCCCATCATCAATGCAAACATGGTCTTGGGTACATTTTCAGTGTGGATGCCCACCTGCTCATAAGTGTCAAAGAGGTCAATTTTTGAGCCATACTTTGCTTGAGCCATGTCTTTCTAGATCACTTCTTGATCTGGTAAAGAAGTTATGTCCTTTATAGTATTATTATTGTGCTGTTGCACATCAAGGGCAGGGCAGTTCAAAGGGTTCTGTCTTTCTTTGAGATGCACAGTAATGGTACAGCCTGAGCAGTGGTGCATGGTGACCAACCACCATTGAGCATTCAAATAGCAATTAGTTTTATTGTGTAATTGCTCTTGGAGTGTGCATAGACAGTGCAGCAAGTGGTACTTGTACTGCTTGCTCTTGTCTATGAGATTGATTTCATGGTTTACTTCCCACCATAGTAGGAGCTCCTCCTTGGTCCCATTGACTATACCAGCAAATTCCTCTTGCCATTGCTGATGCAACCAAGGAATATCATCCTCACAAAGACTTGTCACCTTCTGTCTTCCCTTCAGACACATCGGAAGAAGTACTTCCACTGTATCCAAGGGTGGACAAGGCTGCTGTTTATATTGCTTATGCATTGTAAGCACTCAATCAACACTGTCATTGGGTATATGCAGCCTTAGCAGGGAGTCCACTCCCGCTGCCCTACAGGCCATGAGGGTTTTTCCCTTATATATAATTGAATATGCCACAAAGACTTCATCTAAAGCTGGCTGATAATAAGCTGGTGTGACAGTGATCTATTACTGGTGCACATTTTGTGCACAAGTGGCTGCCACCAGCTCGTTCCACTCCTGTGGCATTTGAGAGTCATATGCCCAGTCATATTCAGATAGAGGAGCAGGTCGCTCCTATAAGGACCATGTGTCCTCACAATTTGAGGCTTCCACCTCTTGGTAGCTGCACTTCAAGTCCTCTAACTTGACTCATGAGGATGTAGATGGACATATATCCACTGAGTTCTCAAGCTTTTTTGCCTTTTGCTGGTGTTTACCTAAAGACTTTGTGCCTTGAGCATCAGGAGTGAGTGTTTGTCCACTTGTCTCTTGTCTTGGAGGCTTGATACTCCTCCTTGCTCATCATCACCACTTTGTGGTCTGAGCTCAGTCCAGATATAATCTGTACTTCCTTGACCACCACCTCCACTGCTGGCGCTTTACACCAACTGAGTCATAGAGAGTCCTTGTGCTTCTCCATAGTGCAGTGACATTGCAGGCAATTATCAGTGTCATCTACTGTAGCCTTTTCTGCTGGGATCACTTTTCCATTCACTAGCACCTGACAGTGTTCAAAGTCTAGCATGACTCTGTTACACTGCATGAATGGTATTTCCAATATCATGTCATAGCAATCAAAGTTCACTACATCCATATATTTCTGACTATGTGAGCCTGGTGTTTAGATAGTTACATTTGTCCTATACTGCATCATAGCATGGCTCCTTACAATGTCCAATTGCAAGGCCAATGAAGTGTTGAACTTCTGTATAGAAATTCCATACATGTGGGCAAATTGGGGTGTAATACCTGAAGTAGTGCTCCCAGAGTCCCATAAGGTCCAGACTTTGTGGCCATTTACCTCCATATACAAGACCAGACACTCTTTGTCTGCACATTTCAATATAGGTATAGAGCACTGCAAAATGCCCTCTGCTCAACAAAGAGTTGCCTTCTTCATTCATATAACATTATTCTTGTCATGATCATTTAAAGATGGCCAATCTGTCATTGCCGCCAGGCACTTAGAGTCACTGTTATGACTGTAGTACTTGTTGTCAAATATGTTCACGGTGATGTACTCCTCCCTTTCCATGACTATACTCTTGGGCTCTGTGTCCAATGCTTTTTCTGAGGGCTCTTGGTCATCCATAGAGTGCTTAGTCTCAGACTTGGCAGAGATATCTCCATCACTCCCACTTGCAGCTGCAGTATGTGCAGCACATAGATGGGTTTGGGGTGTATACTCATTTCTTGGGGCTCCTGTCATTGTAGGACAGCTGGTAGCATAGTGGCCTGGCTGGCCACATACAAAACATGTTTCTGTTTGACCAGATGGGTTGGCCAGCTTGACTTCTGGCCTTGGCTTAGGACGTTCTCTATCCAGAGCCTGCTTTGGTCATGGGTGGCTACACCTTTGATTTCCAGCAGGAGGTATATGCATGGTCAATACAGCTGACCAGAATTTGATTGTGAAGAAGGACACGCAACACATCCAAAGTGGTGAAGACAGAAGCTCATGCTTCCAGGATGTCCACAGTCTAAGCCTCAAAATTTGGGTCCTCAGTATGGAGGGGCACAAAGGCTTGCTCTGTAGCCACCTTGTATTTGGCAATGGCCTCTTTATAGAGGCCTGGCCATGCAAACATATAAGCCAGATACTTGTGCACTATGGTCTTAGATAGGCAGCTGATGCTGATAGCGTGTACAAGTGCAAAGCCAAAGAGGCTACACCAATAAATGTGCATGGCATGGTCCATGGCCAGATCAGTCCACACGTTGGGCATCCCAGGATGCCCATAGAGAAGGGCATATGAGCCCAGATAGTCCAAAGCGAAGAGTTGCTTTGGATTAGGGGGAGTCAGACCGATGAAGGCCAGCCTCCCACTTTTCTTGCAGCAGTAAATCCATGAAGAAGCAATTATCTGCAGAACTTGCTCCTGCTCCTCAGAACTCACAAAAAATACCGCAATGGTCTTGTACAGGGCCTTGTTAAGTAGTTGAGACATTACTCTGTCTCAGGCCATAGGGTGGCAATTCATAGTCACCTATTTAAATTCATTGAGCAAGAAATAGCCCAACTGATGCTGATGAATTGGCGTAAACTGGTTGTTCACCAGTGAATAGAGCCTGTGGAGCTCTTGAGAGCTGCAGGGGAACCTGTGAGGTGCAACTTGATATACCTTACTGTTGTGGGGCATATGTGCAGCATTGTCCTCTTTATCAGCCTCAAAGGCCCTGGCTGTGTGGGCTTCTTGCCCAATGAAGATAGTGTCGGTCACTGGCAACCAGTGAAATTGGAGAGACAACTCCATGCCAAAGAATGAGTTCTGGCACTCAATAGTGTGATCTCAATAGATCACAATACCAAGCGCATCAGAAATGCACCTGGTCTCATCTTTGAGGAGGGTGGCTCCTTGTTTGGTGCTATTTTATGCCTGATAGTCTATCTTGGCCTGTTGATTACTATTGTACTGCTCATGCACCATATGTTGTGCTGCAGTCTTGTGCAGCACAGGGGATTTCATACAAGCCTCTTCAGGCTCCTCATACCAGTCATCATCGGAGGGTGGAGATGGCAGCCTCTCCAGCACAGAATTCTCTGAACATGAGTCCATTGCCCATATACACTGAGGATATCAGGCTAGAGGGCCCTCTACCAATACTGCAGGTAAAAAGGGGATGTTAGCCCCTGGGGCCCCTTTCAGAGCATCCTCGGAGAAGTGCATGTTGATGTATGCATGCCCTTCAGGATGCTTACTCTGATGATCCTTTTGGGGTTGCGAGGCCTTAGCCTCAGTAGGGCATGCACTGACATCCTAGAAACTCTGCTCTCCAGAGTGTGTGGTAGATACCACAGATAATGGTTGCAAAGACGTGACCTCAGATGCACCATGTAAGGGTGACCTCTAGAGGCTGTGGCTCAGTCACACAGCTAGCAGAGGGAGATCCAAAGTGTATTAGAGTATGTACTGACAATATTATAATAACTACTCACCTGGCAGAGGAAGATTCAAAGAGAACAAGTTTAGGGATTCCCTATACCAGGTTGGACACTTCTAGGGCCTTTAAAGCATAGGAAACAACTGTACAGTACCACAAAACTTTGAAAACTCGAAAATTGACTAACCATAACAACTGTGCAAACAAGGCAGGAAAACTCCGGATTTTAGAAGTCAGAAAGGCAAACTCTGGCTTATATAAGCAGTCTGAAAGCGGTGCTGCACTGTACAGTACCACAAAACCTTAAAAACTCAAAAATTGCCTATACAAACAATTGCACAAATAAGAGGCAAACTCTGGCAAACTCTGGCTTGTGTAAGCAGTCTGGAAGCGGTGCTGAGGGGCCCACACTTGTCTGAATAGTAGCTAAAAAACCAGAGCACCTCAAGGGCTGAGAGTAGTACTAACAAATAGTGTTGAAAGAATAGAAACAGTAAAATGAAATAATGTCAGAAGAAATAAGAGAATGAATGAAGGGAGAGTGAAGAGATAAGGAGTGAGAAAAGGAAGAAATGAGAAGTCCCCTGACACACCACTAGCAAGGTGCTGAATCAGCCAAGAGGCAGCTGAAACAGAGACATCTTTATAGAGAAGGATATCCTGTCCTAGGCCAGCCTCCAAGCCAGAAACAGCAACACTCGACTGAGTTGAGTAGGAGGGCACGTCCTCCACTCCTTGCCAACATGCCCTTTTGCTAGAGTCAGTGTCCTGACTCAGGGGTGTAGTCTGCCACTTATGAGCGGCCAAAAGGGCAAGAAGATCAGTTTTGTGCTGAGCATGCACATGATCCATATTGTTTATCATCTGACTGATGAGGACAACAGCTTCTACATTGCGGAGGAATGACAAGTCTGCAGGTACATCATACCTGTTGTCCTCCAGACATTGGAGAAGAGTAGCCAGGACTAAGTCCTAGTTGAGACTGGGCTCAACAGTCTGTGCTTTTTCTTTGTCACGTTGAGGACACAACTCTTTTTCCAAGCTGGGCTTGAGTTGGTGCAGCATCTCGAGCCTGGCCAGGCTCTCCATCAGCGCTTTGGCTGGAGACTTGCTGCTTTGTTCTGTATTGAGAGCTTCTGTGCTCTCAAATGCCGTTGTTGCTAGCCTCAGGGATGATCTACATCCCTCTGGACTGTCAGCCAGCATTGTGGCCAACTGGGAGGTCAATTTTCCTCCCTCAGTGGATGCCTCATACGAGGCACTATACTGGGGCATTGCACCCCAAGCTTCTATCCAAGCTAGGGAGTATGGCATCATTGCTAGCATACCAGCTATGTTAGGATAGTATGCCAGGGCCATAAACTGGGGCAAAGAATGTGCCCTCATTGGCCCCCTTGCCAGTATGAAGATAAGCTGCCTGTCACGACCCCTCCCCCCCGGTACCTCCCCGGGACACCCCCGGAGTCCCATCCGAGAACCTCTTTCGTCAATCCCACAGCGCACCCCGCCCCCGCCGCTGCCGAC
>QFEW01001360.1:0-20737 GCA_003316525.1 Termitomyces eurrhizus
TGAATGATTTTCCTGGGGTCTTTGAGCATTTTCTACTAACATCTTCTGGAAAACAGACCAATTGAGTTTTTCTGAAATTTTTCACATTTTCCTGAGCATTTTATAAATCCCAAAAAAAAACTTAACTTGGTGTATCATTGGTTCTTGAATTTTTTCTGATTTTCCAGTGATTTACTTGGAATTTTCTAAGCATTTCTAATACTAAAATGAGCCAACTCTTATGTTATTACCCTAAAAGGAAGGTTCTTGGTCAGCCTTGGTCAGCATTAGTTTTTCCCAGGCGTCATCGCATTATATAGAGATACCTACAAGAAGCAGGTCTATTTCTCATTTTTGGCATAGTTTGTTGTAGTACTCAAACTATCCCTGTTTACAGGCTATAAATGTGAAGCCACAATTGCAGAGATACATTTGTTTCTATATATTGATGTTAATATTTTCTATGCCTACAGAGACAATAATAAAAATTGAAGGCTTTGAAGTTAAGTCTGTATATATTTTATTTGTCTACTTATTAATAAATATCATGCTATCCAATTATTGGATTTATATTGATAGATAACAATATATATAATCAACTTCCTCAATTATTAAGAAATTCCTCTCTTCAAACTCATTCAAAAGCTCAACTTATTTAAATTTGATCTCAAGTTTCATATAAATAGTAGCTAGAATTTCTCTCTCTGCTTCAGTAATTGTACCATTGATCTCTTTTTGACTATTCAATCTTATAGACAGTCATTGACAATACTCTACTATAGACCTTGATATTGCCATGTGCTGCAGCAGCCCATTCCTATTGATTCAAAAAAGCATCCATAAACTGTTGAATCTAGATAATACAGAAAACTGTAAGGATATGGTAAGCATTGTATTTTGTAGGTGTGTATGAGTATTGCTCATCCTCAGTCTGTGTAGAATTGATTGAGAGTGGTTGGTAACATGTGTATGTATATATTTATCTTACTTGAATTGTCTCTATTGCATTGGCCATGGCTGGCATTGTTTGTAATGTAGTAGCCAGTGGCTATAGCAATAAAAGAATGTGAAATATGTGAAATTGTTGGAATATAATATAAGTAAAAACTGATAGTGTAGTTGTTGCACTGGCCTCTTCTAGGGAACCTGCATTATCCATCTCAAAACCCTCTACCAAGTCTGCACCACCTTCTTCTTCTACAGCTCCTGTGCATGACCTTACTCCAGATTTCTCAATTATTCTGATTGGGATACTCCATCTTCTGTACTGACTCCAGTAGCATTTTTACTACCTGCTGGCTTATCTATAGCCTTTTCTACTCTGACTCCAGCTTTGTCATCTCTGATGGTTATTGACTATGCTTATGGGCATTATGCTTGAAGCACTTCTGAGGCACCTCTACATGGCACTAACACTGCTCAATGCTCTTGCTCAACTTAGGGAAGATGAATACTTTGTTGAGGCAATAAACCTAAAGAGGGGCTGATATCAGGAGACCAGTTTCTAGATCATGTCCAACTCTATTCCAAGCTTAGTCCAACAATACACCTACTCTGAGCATATTCAAATGACTGCTCAGCCCATCCTATCTCCTTTTGTCTTCTAATAGCCAGCCTTGATAAGTCATATGCATGGACTTTAGTCAGCATCAATTATTGTTAGTCATATTTCATTACATATCAGGGCCCAATTAGTTAAACAGTACTATGCCCTACCACACAGTCGGTAGGCCCCCCTAGTCAGCACCCTCTGATGTCTTTGGAATTTCTCTTGTTTTCTCTTTTTTCTTTTGACATAATTGTATATATTAGTTGCTTAAAGATAATAGAAGTTGAATGGAACAGAGATATGGAGAATTTATTGAGTCCCTTCTCAATGCTGACTTGGAGGTTTGTCATTCTCTTGTCACGTTGCCGAAGCAGGCAATCAAGTTAATTTGATGCCAGAACGTGAAGTGCCAAGACCACGTGTTAAAATGATTGTTGAATTGCTGATAAATTACTTACTACTTATTTGATATTATAACCTGATTTCCTGCATTATCCACTGAGTAACAATGAAAGGCAAAAAGTCCAGGGATGTTCATCAAAAATGTGGTAATTCAGCCACTTATGAGTTGTCTATTCAAAGTGCTCTTTCAGGACTTATTGATGGAACATATGTCAGTATTTCTGAGGCTGCACGTAAGACTGGAGTAAGAAAAAGTCTTTTGTAATTTGCAGAAGTAGCTAATTATCTGCTATGAAAGGTTGCATGGCAAACTTTGCAAGATTGACAATTGGGCCGACACAAATCTCGTGCAGAAGCTAATAAGGAAAATCAGCTCCTTGCTCCTGCACAAGAAGAAGTCCTTGCTGATTGGTGTGGACATTCAGCCATGTCAGGCAGGGCACTCCATCCTAATGATCTACAAAATTGTGCACATTCTTTATTAAATACCGACAAAATTCCAGGAAAAAATTGGTATCGACGCTTTCTCAGAAGAAATCCGACTCTCAAGCTAGGCTGTGGTATTGCTCTTGATCTAAAACAAGCTGCCAACTTCAATAAAACCATAGTCACCCATTACTTTGAGCTGTGAAAATCTATGCATGACAGCTGCAATGGTATTCTAGCAGATAATCAATGGAGTATGAATGAAACTGGAAATCAAATGGGTGGTGGACGAAGAAATGATGGAAGAAAACATCTCTTCATGGTCTGACAAAAGACAAAATATCAAATTAAAAGTGATGATTTGCGGCTAGTTACTATTATTGAATGCATTTCTGCAGCTAGAAAAAGCACACCACCATTGTTTATTCTTCTAAATAGTGACATTCCTGATTTTTGGAGTGTTGATCCATCACAACTTGGAGGGTATGATACTATTACTTCATTTCTGTTTTTTTTTTCTAAAATATTAATCAATAGTGTTGTGACATCAGCCTCTGGATGGACAGACAGTGAAATCTGTGAAAAATGGTTTCTTGAAATTTTTGTCCCTATTGCTACTGCCTGCCATTCTCCTCACTATCAGTGGACATGAATCACATGAAACACCTGCTATGAAGAAGGCTGCATATGATCATAACATTATTCTTTTTGCCTTCCCTTCTAAAACTACCCACAAGCTTCAACCTTTTGATGTCGGTGTCTTTGGACCAGTCAATAAAGCTTAGAATACATACTGTCAAACACAGCTTGTTAAAGGAATTACAATTGATTGTCACAACTTTATTCAAGAATATCTGAAAGTTCAGCCTATCATGACTCCAGAACTCATCAAGACAGGTTTTCGATTGACTGGAATTCATCCATTTAATCCCAACATATTTATGGATGATGATTATACACCAAGCATGGCATTTTCAAACCAGGCCCATATACCTGAATCATTTCCAGACACCATCCCTTCTTCTCCTACAGCAATCACAACCGATAGTGAACTCAACGACGATTATATTGAAAAAAATAGCTCAAACACTATCATTTATGACATTGAATCTGAAAGCGACAAAAATGACGAACCTCAAATTATTCCAATTCATCACTACAGCATTCCTATGACATGATCACTTTCAAACTCAATCTCATCCTTTATATCTTGTGCAAGTGATCTGGTATCATTTAAATTGGATTCTCAAAAATCAAAAGAAGATCTTTTTATCGAGGTTTGAGCATTGCAAGCAGAAATAAAAGCCCTTAAAATGCAGTTAGAGCTGGAAAGTGCTGCTACAAAAGCTTCCAATGCTCACTGCACTATCATCTGAAAAGAGCTAGGAAACTCCTTGATCCATCTAGAAAATCTGCATCAGAAAAAAACTTGAGGGTCTACAAAAGTCAAAGCAAGATTTGTGACTTACCCTGAATTGAAAGCAGCATTTGAGGCTGAAGAAGCTGAACGAATCAAAAAAGAGTGCATCAAAGCTAAAAAAGAAGCTCAGAAAATTGCAAATGCCAATGCTCATACTAGTCGCATTGCTCAAGAGTCTGCTCTCAAAGCATTTGATCTTCCTCTTTCTTCATATAAAAAAAAAGAAGAATATGAAATCCTTGCTATGGCACTTGAGTTAGGTACAGATGGAACAGTTCAGCAACTTACACAATGAATCAAAGAACATTTTGCCAATCATGACAAAGATCTACGAAAAAACCCTCGTTTTGCTGGGTTATATATTACAGGACGTCGTTGAAGATAAAACTACTGACAGTAGTCTATTCTCGCAGAATTCCCCTGCATTCCAGGTGCCATTTGTGACCTGCCAACTAGGGGGGCCTGTCAACTACATAGTAGGGCATAGTATTAGTAATAGCACAGCTACTGATGTAGTATATAAAAGCAGCTTGTAAATAGAATATCTTCAGGCTGAACAATAGCAGTGTTTTTCTGGCCTATATATCAAACTAACTGTAAGCTGACTAGCAACATCTGACAACTCAGTCTGACCATTCAGTTTGACTTGCCAGTTCCTTGCCTGACTCTTGCTTGCCTCTATGCCTGTTTGACTCCTGCTTGTCACTGGTGCTCACTAGCTCTGTAGAAGGAGTTTTGCAGATGTTAAGCATTTTACTTACAATAGTTAGTATATGACTTAAGATTGTGAATAACATTATGCACATGACAATCACAATATAGTGGTAGATAACTGAGGTGCAAAAACTATGAGAGGAGAATAAGAAGTTAGAAATTAAGTAATCAATAGGAATGGGCTGCTGCAGCACATAGCAATATCAAGGTCTACAGTAAAGTCTTGTCAATGACTGTATCAGGGGACTCCTCATTTCTTTTCTCTTTCACTTCTTATTCCTTCATTCTCTCTTCATTCATTTTCTTATTTCTTCTGTCATTTTTTCACTTTACTGTTTCTATTCTTTCAATACTATTAGTACTACTTTTAGCCTTTGAGGTGCTCTGGTTCTTTAGCTATCATTCAGACAAGTGTGGGCTCTTCAATACTGCTTCCAGACTGCTTACATAGGCCGGAGTTTTCCTGCCTTATTTGTGCACTTGTTTGTTTAAGCAATTTTCAAGTTTTTAAGGTTTTGTTGTTCTGTACAGTTGTTTCCCATGCTTCAGAGGCCCCAGAAGCATCCAACCTGGCATAGAGAATCTCTAGACTTGTTCTCTTTGGATCTTCCTCTGACAGGTGAGTAGTTATTATGATATTGTTAGAATATACTTTGGATCTTCCTCTGCTAGCTGTGTGACTGAGCCATAGCTTCCAGAGGTCATCTTTACACTTTGCCTCCAATAAGCTATGAAATTTGTGCTGAAGGCATGAATCATAGCTTGTAAACCATTACTGAAGCAATAGCTTATTTATATAGAATGTGACGACTTTTGTGGGAATTTGATGTGATGACTAAAAATTTGTCAGCTGAGTCATCAATGACTAAGGCTGACAAATAGTTGTTTTTTTGGTCTGTTTTGAATAAATGTTGGTAGATAATGCTTAAGAAATTCAGATAAAATCACTAAAAAATTAGAAAAATTCAAGGCTTACTGATACACTGAGTTTAGTTTTTCTGAGATTTATAAATCCTTAATGAAATCTGAAAATTTCAAGAAAAATTCAATTGCTCTGTTTTTCAGAAGATGTTAGTGGAAAATGCTCAAATAATTCCAGGAAAATCACCAGAAAACAAGAAAAAATTCAAAGGCTACTAATATACTGATTTTTAGTTTTTTAAAGATTTATAAATGCTGAATAAAATCTGAAAAATTCAATTTAGTTTACAATAATGCTTTGAGAGTTGTAGAAAGAGAACTGAGTTGTGAGATGCGGAGGCCTTAACCGAACAAAGTGAGGTTGAGGCTGGGAATGAGCACTGAGTTGTGAGATGCCGAGGCCTTAACCGAACGAAGTGAGGTTAGGGTGGAGGCTTAGTTGGGGGGGGGTTGGGGGCGAAGCCCCCAATGAGCTACAAAATTCATGCCGAAGGCACGAATCGTAGCTCATATAAAATACTGCTAGAACAATAGCTTACCTAAAACATTGCTGGAACATCAGCTGAAAAAAATTACATGTATTTGAAAAAACACATATAGTCAAACCTATCATAAGCAATGACCCTTATAACCAATAACCCCTTCAAACTGATGAGTTTTTGGCATCCACCAACTTGGTTTGCAGAGAAATTTGACAAACTTCCAATACTTGATAATTTGATAATTGATGGGTCTTAAATATCACATCACCTGACCATAAGCAAGGCCTGTTTCATGCTCTGACATGCCATGTCCAATTCAAATATTTATTTATTTATTTTAAAACCTGGTTAGCATGAGAAAATGATTACTTTTGATGAGGGCTCCATCAAAGCCCTCACCAAAAGTGATCAAGAGACCCTAACCCAACTTACCTTATTACTCACTGTCATTAAAATTGCATCTTGTCACTGCTTCCATTGAAATGGCAATGAATCCACTTGAAGTCATCAAGATAGGCATCTTGCACCTCAAATTGGAGATAGCGCCATGCAAACAAGAACTTCTTGCATGAATTTCAAGGAAGGAGAAAATCTCAGATGCCAATAAAATGTAGTTAGATCATGATAGAAACCTAGTTGATGAAGAAAGGGTCATAGAGCTTCTTGAAATGGCATCTGACTATAATCATGGGTTGGCCCAAATGGATTCACAACAGAAAAGTATTGTTGAGTGGCTGAAAGAGCTTGGAGGAGGTTTACAAGCAAATAGTAATTTGAAAAAAAAAGCAACATGAGTCTGTACATTATCAATACTGCAAACATTTCAAAGCTAAGATATTGACTTGACAGGACCTGAAGATTGCAATCTCAAGCCATATGTGAAGAAGAAAGAAAAGAAACCTGTTTTTACTAAAAAGGAAAATGCAATGTTAAAGCAGAAGATTGAAATCTTGAATTGGCACTACAAAAACAAGTTGAGTCAGAGCAAAACAGAAATGTATTGAAATGAAAAGTATCCTAACTTGAGGCTTACCCAACCATAAATTTCTGATTGGCTCAAATTAGAAAATGAGCTTCAAAAACGATATGCTGAAGCTTTAGAATGGGGTCAGACAAGGAATGCAAAGCAGAAAAAACTGAGTGAGAATCTAGAAGTCAATGAGATGCTAGAGTTGTGGGTTTACAAGACAATGTATGATGGGATTGACCTTTCTAAAGAAGTACTCAGAGCAAAATGGAATTGATTTGCTGATCTTGCTGGAGTTCCAGATAATGGAAGGATAAACTGCAGTAATGGGTGGCTAGATTGCTTCAAAACTTGATGTGGTCTTAAAAACTTCAAGCATCATAGAGAGGCTGGCTCTGCAGATCCTCAAGATGTTGAAGCTGAATGCCAATGTTTGCAGGAGTTGATTGCTAAATATGGATACCAATTGAAAAATATCTTTAATATAGATGAAACTGGATTGTTTTGGGCATGAGTATCTTATATATTTCTAATAAATAAGAGCTTACATGCAGCTGTAGAATGTCATCTGATTGTGGTCTCACAACAAAACAAAAGTCAGATGTCAAAGAAGACAAAAAACAGCTGACTTTGGCATTTACAATGAATGCTTCAGGCACAGAGAAGCTTCCACCAGTAATCATTGGAAAGGCTGAGCGTCTCCAAGCTTTTCAAAGGAAGAGTGGTGCTCAACTTGGATTCTACTGAAAAAGCAATGCAAAAGCCTGGATGACAACAGTCTTGTATCAGGAATGGTTGTGCAATTGGGATGCCATATTCTTTTGTTACAGGACAATTTCAGTGCTCACATCCCTCCAGATAATCTTACAAATATCATTGTCGAAAACTTCAAACCCAATCTGACAGCTCATGTTCAGCCAGCTGATGCTAGCATTATTTGCTGCTTCAAAGCTCACTATCGTGCTCACTTTGTGAATCGTGCTGTTGATCGCTACAATTGTGATATTCCTTCTGCTGAAATATACAATCTTAATATTCTTGAGGCCTTACAGATAGCAGATACTGCATGGAAGGAGGTTAACACTACTACCATTCAGAACTGCTGAAAAAAGACTGGTATTTTGCCTAAGCAGACAACTGCTGAAGATCCTGCTTTTATACTATCTGTCCCTGTGTCATCTCTTCTCAATGCAGAGCCAACTAATACCATTAACACAGCAGACATTGAAGTTATCAATGCTTTGTCATATCTTGAGAACCGTGAAATCCTTCAGCATAATAACCAAATGGATATCAGTGAACTACTCAACCCTATCAATGAGAACAAGATGTTTGCAGATGGTACCAATAAGGAGGAGATTGAAAAGGATATTTTTTCAGCAGTGGCTAAACATCACAAGGCAGAACAAAACAGAGAAAACAAGGGTGGTGATACTGTGGATGACAGTGAAGTAATTGGTGAGAAGCCATCACACTGGGATGCACTCAATGCAGCCTCAACTATTTTGAAGTATGTATCTGATATGGACCAACCATATGCATGTCAGTTGAAAGGTATTCTTGCTAGCTTTGGGCATCAAACACGCCTTAATGAATTTCAATCCTTTGACCTACCACTCTTAATGATTATTTCCACAGAAAATTTTAGTATACATTTACATAGCTATCAAATGATGTATACAATCTAAAATGATGATTAAACAGGCTTTTGGAGACCTCCATAACAACCCCTCTCATACCCAATAACCTCTTATAACTGATAACTTTTGGCTTCCACAGAGGGGCCATCAGTTATAAGAGGTTTGACTGTATATATATTCAATAAAAAACATATACACATATTCAATAATTTAGTTAGGCAATTTTTAAGTTTTTTAAGGTTTTGTTGTCCTGTACAGTTGTTTTTCATGCTTCTGAGGCTCCAGAAGCATCAGTCCTGGCATAAGAAATCTCTAGACTTGTTTTTTTTAGATCTCCCTTTGCCAGCTGTATGACTAAGCCATAGCCTCTAGAGGTTCACCCTTGCAGGCAGGGTATTGGCCATTGCCAGAGTAAGGCATTCTAGTAAGGTATGGAGGGAGTCAGAAATAGTGTCAGTGGTTTGTCAGAGGTGGGTAAGTTTCACAGTGTATTGGGTGAGGAAAGCTTGTATAAGTTGCCCCTGTGTCTCTTGGTAGAGCAAGCAAGTTTAAGCTTTGTCTTAGGAAGACATAGTATCTGAGGGAGCTTTTGAAAAGGGATGCTGGGACATAAAAAGTACAAGTGCTTGAGTCTGATGTGACAAGTAGGAACTGGGTGAATTCCAGCAGGCTATGAGAGGCTTCTGAAGCAGAGTTAGAAGACTTGTTCTGTGGTAAAGGCAATTTCCAGAAGTTGTGGCTAATCACACAACTGGCAGAAAGAAGTCCAAAGTGTATTAGACAGGCTACCATACAACAAGAAGAATAACTAATCACTTGGCAGAAGAAAATTCAAAGAAAACAAGTCTAAAAATTTCTCTGCCATGGCACAGCACATCAGTGCAGTGAAAGTGACATGGAAACAACTGTGCAGTACTTTAATTTTACTCCAGGATAGTTCAGAATAGTTTTAGGAGCTCCTGGGATGGCCTAGAGAAACTTTGGAATGACAGAGAGTGCTGAGAGGTGCTAGAAAAGGAAGTCTCCTGACAAATTTTCAGCTGAGTCCACAGGAATGTAAGTATATATAAAACAAAAGAAGTTGTGAAAAGGTGATCTAGGTATGAATTAACCTCAGACAATCAAACTCTCTTCACATTGCCAGATCTATTTATTATTTTTTTCAGGGCATGGCAGATATTTATGGAGAAACATCCATTAAAATAGGTCATGATTTCTAATTAGTGCCTGGCCTGGCTTCAGACCATAAGCCAAGCCAGGCCAGAGGTGCTGGCCTGGTAAAGGCTTTGGCCTGGCTCATGAAGTTGAAAAGCCAAAGCCAAGGGCTCAGGCCGGCTTTCAGGAAGGAATCAGATTGCTGACACATATTTGATGGCTAACCAACATTTCATCTTGACCATTGGTTGACTTCAATTCTAGCTCTGACTATGCTCTTTGTTGACAGTTTAGCCATGCATCTTTACAAAGAAAGGCAAGGCTGCTACCTTCCATTAGCAGTTGAAGTAGTCAGTGCTCATAAAGTAAATTCTTTTTCAAATTTGTCTCTCCAAAAACACTCCCAAGTTTGAGTGAGAAAATGCTGACTTAGTTCAATCCATTCACTCATTGTCTTAAATGTGCTATATGCTACAATCTTCTTTTCAGAGAATCTGGACCTTCATCACTTGTCAAGGCCAAGCTTGAAAACAACAAAAACAAGTATGAGCAGGATAGAAAAGGGTTTGAAGATGAAAATAGTTGAGATGAACTTCTTTCAGGTGATGACAAAGATGATTTTGACATAGACATTCATATTGTTTTCGAATAGCAAAATATATATTCATCTTTAGATATGACATCAATTTTGACTACTCAAAGCCATGGCCTGGGCCAAGCCAAGCCAGAGCCAGGCCAGAATTGGGGGCTTTGGCTTGGCCCAGGTATGTCTGAGCCAAAGCATCCACAAGCCAGGCTGGAACATCACCATTTCTAACAAGTGTTTCTCCAGAAATCTCTGCCATGCCCTGAAGTGTATTATGATTATGATTATAATCTTATTTTTGTTCATGACCTGTCTCCATAGCTCAAGACCATCAATCATGTTTTGTCAAATCCTTCAGAATTAGTATGATGGTTAATAACACCCTCCAAGACCCATCGAATATGGTAAATGTAGATTTTGCACGTGAACCAACCTTGTTGGGACGATAATCCATGTGATAACAGATTGTTGCAGGTATGGGTCATGACAATCGATTGTAAATCGTGAGATACACCAATGAGCACACATTTGCCTCCGGATGACCTGAGACATGAGGGAACGGGTTGCTCAGGGTACGAGAGGTACCGCCGAACACGAGGCTATACATTTCCGGCCAATTTGCGATTTTAAACAAATTCCGAGTCGGTATAGAGGAATTTTTGACATTTGAAATAGAAACCATCGCGAAATACCGATATAGTCTCTACGTAGAGGACGGTTTGTGCACATCTAGTAGGACCGCGTTACGCTCAGAATACTGTCGATATAAGACGAGAAGCTAGGATCGATCATGACCAAGAACTTCGGTGATCAATCGTTTTCATCATCGATTGTCCTTGATCGGTAGGTATGTTCTTGGGGAGGAGACTCACTTTTCGCTTTCTCCGACTAGACAGGAACATTCACCGTGTCAAGGGACGAGGGATTACCAGCTGCTTTCAAGTGGGCGTCGACTTCGAATGTGCATACAAGATGCTCATTTAGTCAGTTTATTAAGTTGAATGAACGATTAACGGTGGACCCACCAACTGATGGGAAATAGCCATTAGCTGAGATGACCACTGGGCATTCGCGAGCTTGTGCAAATGTACATCAACATGCGTATTAGTAAATTCCATATATTCTGGCGTCAGGGGGCAACAACTGCAAGTACAATAAGCTCGCTTGGTGATGAGAAGTTCATCGACGTCAGAAACCATCCGGGAGTATGAAAGTCTCTTGCCACAAAAGCGGGTCATGCACGAGTGAGATCATTGTTGAAATGGTCAGATGGGGCCGAAATTGTACCCCGAGAAAGTGAACATGAGGAGAATCGTTGAACTTTACTTCGTTATCTATTCATAATCGACGACACTGAGTTATACATCCCAGGTACATTATAGAATTGAGATCAGCAGATGGATAGAGATACCAGGTGACATTTTGTACGACTCGGACATTCCGTAAGATGGAGAGCCTTGCCTAGCTCGCATGTATGCCATATATTAGAGTGATACAGAACGGCCGTTCGACGAAATGTTGGGATGACACGATGGGTTGAAAGTCGTCGGTCTGTCTGTCTGTCTGCCGGCACCAACGGGGAAGAAGCAATGCATACATACTTTTAACCTTTTAAAGTAACCCCCTGATCCAACGGATCGTGGCGTTCAAACTTTGCAACCAGATGGAGGTGAGGACTAGACTACGTCTTGGCTTTTGGAGCGATTGCAATGGTTGGTCCTTGTGGTATCGACTGATTACTCCTGACTACTCAGTACTTTCAGTGTGTGGTAATATTTGGAGCATTGAACAGGCAAGACACCGTCAATCTGACCACTCAGACATAAGCATCGCAAAGTAGATGCTGATGAGCAGTAAGACAGCAGTCAGTCTGATATGGGGGGTATTAACTGGAGCGAGTAAGAACTATGGGCTGAAATGGTGACAATCCTAAGCGTAACGAGCGAGCATTCCGTTCGTATATCGCTGAAAAAGGCAAAGGAGTACCAAGGATACAACAAGAATAAAGGGGGTTGGACGTCAGTGGTATCAGCTGAAGTGCGCGTGAACGCTTGAGCGCTGAGCGCTGAGTACTGACTGAGTTTCAAAGCTTAAGAATCGGCGACTTTTGTCGATTTGGAATGCGACAAATCCAGCTCGACCAGGTTCCGAGCCTTCATTCATCGAGTCGGAAGAAATTCCGCATCTCTCAGTTAGAACATGTCTTTAAATGTCAAAAATGAAGGACTCAAATGAAACTTAAGCTTGAATGACGAGGAGATGTCAGGGTAGCATTTACTTTCTTGTTTTCCTCTCCGGTTGATTACATGGGTTTAGGTGTCTTCCATAAATGTGGGATTGTCCACCCATGCTGAAGACTATACATTATCTTGGACCAGATGAGGTAACATCTAACCAGATTCTCGTTCTATCGCCAAATACAGATTCATCAAGAATGCAGAATTGTAAAAGACTGAAGCTTTGTGTTTTCGGAGGTCCAACTCCATCTGTCCTAAAGAGCAAGCAAGGCACAAAACGTGTGCGACGTGCCCTGACCTATAAAATGTGACGGCTCTTCATGGAAAAATATTCAACGAACCAACAAGTGCGTCCTGAAAGATGTCTCAGTCCAAGTTTTACACATCGACCATATCCCAACCTCACAATGAACACGATCAAGGACCGCTTTTGACTTCGAGAGAAAACGCTGCCGTCCTAGAGAACTGGTGGTGGCCGTACAAGTGCGTCGGCACACCCTCAAACTCTGCGCGCATTTCCTGACCATGGCACAGGCAAATGCTTCGGGAACCTGCTGCTGAATTCGCTGGAACCATGCTTCTCACCATCTTTGGCCTCGGGGTCAACTGTCAAGCCGTTCTGTCGAGCAACACCGATGTATCTTCTTCTCTGAAGGGTGTACGTTCTCAACGTCTTTAGTGTTCAGTCCTTGATCACTGAACATTCACCAGGACTGGGCGACCGTGACGTTGGGATGGGGCGCAGGTAAGATGTTAGCTACAGGAAATATGTGTCCGTCTTAGTACAATGGCATCTCTAGCTATCGCATTGGGTGCATGGGTTAGTGGTGGCATCTCTGGTGGCCACATCAACCCTGCAGTAGGTTCCACTTCGAGTCCAGTGGTCGTATTCTCACTTCAAAATGATAGGTCACGTTGGCAATGGCAACCTGGCGCAAATTTCCCTGGAAGAAAGTACCAGGTCAGTCGTCTGGTGTTGAGCTACAAAATATTCGCGACCTGTCTCATTTGCTTCATCGAAGTTTACATCCTTGCCCAATTGATGGGAGCTCTTGTCGGCGCTGCAATTGTCTATGCTAACTATTTCCACGCAATTGACGTCTTTGAAGGCGGAAGGGGTGTCCGAACGCTGAAGACCGCTGGCATATTTTCCACTTTTGCGGTCAGCGCTATCTGGCTTCTACTCAGTTGATTTATGTTTATTTTATGGATTCAGGCGGACTACATGACTGATGTATCAGCTTTTTTTTCTGAGTTCCTTGCGACTGCCATATTGGTCTTTGTAATACTCGCCGCCACAGATCGTGGCAACGCCCCTACGCCTGCCGGCTTGCTCCCCGTGGCTTTATTCATTACCTTTGTTGGGATTGCTGCCAGCCTTGGTATGAATACTAGTAAGTCCTCACTACAAATTTATCCGTGATGTTCAATAGAATACTATCAGGCTTTGCATTGAATCCCGCCCGTGACCTTGGTCCTCGTCTATTAACTTCCATGGTTGGTTATGGAAAGGTTGTCTACACATTCCGCCAGTCAGTATCTATTTGGTTGATTATTCCAGAGCTCGTTATCTGATCGTCGACTAGCCAATACTGGATTTGGTGTCCCATCGTTGCTCCGTTCTTGGGCGCCCAGTTCGGAGCTCTGTTTTATGATGCCTTCTTGTATAATGAAGACGACGGACGGTTCAACAAATTGTAAGTCATCAATGAATCTAATCACTCGTCACCACCGCTTTTCTTCTGATGCAACAAAAAGTTCTACAAATAAATCTCGCATCTCCGTGGTTTAGTCCGAAGATTCCGCGCTCACTTTGCTTCATTTTCTCTCCTCGTGACGTGTATGTTGTAGCTTCTTGCTTGGAATGACTTCTTGGATGGATGTTGAGTTGATTGTTTGTATGGCCCATGCAACATGACATAGATGACCTTGCGTGAAAGTGTAAATCTGGATCAGGATGCTTGATATGCACATAGCAATGTGCCACCCTGCTGTCTGCGAAATGACGGGGGTCAATGAAAGAGGGTCGTCTACGATCCGTGAACATTTTTCAACTTCCATTACAATACTCTCCCTCTCTGTTTCGGGTGTTCACAACTTCAGAATGATGGAATCGAAGTTGTCCACATAATTCAGCACCGATCTATATCCTCCGAAGCCTTGAGAATCTGCCATCAGTTCCGAGGTCTACTTTAAGAGGTTTCATGTGCTAGTATGACATTCCACAAATTGTGTGGTTTATGTGGCACAATTGCGCTGCTCAAATGGTATACAATATGAATGGCAGGAAACCCTCTTTGACTTCACCGCTTGCGCGCGGGAGTAAGGTAGTATGTATCAATATTTGTATAGGAGTTACAGTAACAATACAGTTAAGACGGCAATTGGGCGAGACCCCTTGAGGGGGGGCTCCGAAACCCTTGCGATGCACAAAAGAAATAATGTACGGCGGTGACACTATAAACGGCAAGAGAGTTAGCCGCGATTCCTTCTTTCGGAAGTAGGAGTACACGACGCATCGCGCAAGAAGATTGATAAGCGAACCCCTTGACTGCTTAACAAGACTCGAATGATTTTCTCTTTCTTTTCTTTTTTTTTTTTTATCTTCTGAAAGCAAGGGTTAACCTCAAGAGGGACTCGTGCAGGGAGGGTACGGCCTGCAAATAAGGAGCTAAGATTTGCTCGTGTTTGGAAAGGTATCCGTAGAACGCGTCGCTAGACCAGCGACCGATGGCTTTCATGGCCTCGAAGGGAACTCCACGCATTAGGTATTCTAGAGTAGCGCCGATACGAATGCCGTGACCCTGTAAGGGTTCCAAATTGGCTGCTCTAGCGGCCTTGGCCAGCACTTCTAAGAATTTCTTTTTAGTGAGAGGGGTCGACTTTCCCTTATTGTTTCTATAGGCAAATAGCGGACCGTCAGCTGGAGGACTGTTCACTCTAAAATGAGCCTCTAAAGCTGACTTTGGGTCGGAGGTGTCGCTCTGCTCAGCCCAAGATACCGTCTCCCCGTGTATTGCAGATTTTGTTGGAGGAAGGTAGAAGGCCGTGGTTGGTAGCCCTGCACGGTCGGTGGAAGTGGTAACGTTGCTCAGCTTCACATGTAGTAAAGGGTTGAAAGAAGAAAGCGTTGGAACTGTGAATTCGCCCAACTGGGCTGCGCTGTAGAAGCAAGTCGTGGCGCAAGCAAAGACTGCGGTGTGTAAAGACAGAGCGTCTGGGGCTCCTATCCCCAGTTGTGAGTGTATGGCTCAGAGAAACTCTGGGGTGCAGGGGAGCCTCTTTTTCTTTTTGGACGAGGCTGGGGCTAGTCTTTCTGCTGCTCTTAATAGGGCTTGCATCCTAGCCTCATCGACGATCCACTTGACGTTGTGCAGCAGGTGCCATGCCCTGACTCCCGCAATAAAGTTCTCGATGGAGGATTTTGAGTATGCTCCAGCTGAGGCTGCTATGAAGGCTTCCAACAGGTCATGAGAAGCGGGGGCTCTTGCTTCTTTGGGGATGTCTCTGTAGTCACAGAAGATGTGGTATAGCAGTAAACCTGTGCCATATGTTTCTTTCGTCGAGTCCGCCCACGCAGCATTCATGACTGTGAAGACTCTCTTGAGGTCTTCTTCGGTAATCTGGTTTTGATCTTGTCCTGCTTGTGAGCTGTCAGTGCTCTTGACAGGGAGCCAGAGTCGTAATCTTTCCCGAGCTACGATGTGCGGGCGTAATGAGGATGGTGCGGGGGCTAGGCCTACTGGGTATGGCATCGGCTTGCGCATCGTCAGATCTCGTTGGTTGATGGATACTTTCTCACTCCCACTAACGTTCTGCAATGGAGAACCATTCATCAGCTTGAAGCTCTTCCACTTCCCCAGGTGATCTCCACGTAGCTTTGTTGGCGTTGTGGACTCCTTCTGCGTGCTCACTCTGATTGCTTTGCCACGCATGATGTGAGGCTGGGAAATAGTTTTCGATATCGTAAACTCATTCTTTGAGGGGCTCTGAGATCGGTATGGCTGGCAGGAGGAGGCTGGTTGGAGGGTATCGCCCCCTGGATGGGCCGTCTGCTGGATTAAACTCGCTCGGTACATACCTAGTACGTACTGCGACTCCGAATTGCTCGCAAATCTCATGTGCTTGTCTGAAGAGCTCATTGACGCTTTTGTTCCTACTTCTGCCAACCCACCATCCTTCCACGACGCCTTTGTTGTTGCCGAACACTTTGAAGAGCTTTTCTTTATTTCTACGTTTGGCAATGGTGGCAACCAGGAGGAGGAATCTGGCTGCTTCCGCCCAACCAATGTCTCTACCTGGCTTCCTCCAACCCAGTTTGAGGCGCCAAGCCCACCATTCTTTGCCGATAACAATACCAATCCCTGTGGAAGAGCTGGCGTTAGAGTAGGCTTGGATGTTGATGTATTCTTTTGGTTCTGATATTGCTCTTTCCATTGGCGCAGAAAGTATTCCCTGCCACCAGAGTAAGTCTTCTGTGGTTCCTCTTGGCGGAGTCCGTGGCATGAAAGGACGGTCATGGAAGATTGCCATGAAGTTTTCCAGGTTAGTGAGATATGCTCTGCCTCTGGAAACCACGCAGCAAGCATGCAAAAGCTTGCTGAAGAGTTTTTGCACTTCTTCCAGAGTATGCACTCTGGACTTGTCCCATTCTGCAATGGCTTGAGCATATCTACAATGCTTGTCTTCAGGCACGCTAACGATGCGCTTTTTGAGATCCCAGAAAAAACCAATATACGGCACTTTGTCGCAGAAAGGAATATCTTTTGAAGTCTCCCAAGGGATCCCCAAGTTAGCTGAAAGCGCATTGATGTCCTGGAGTGTGTCTTCATCAGACCTAGCAGAGTGTGTAGACAAGTCCGTAATAGGAAATGCCATGTCCTTGTCATACTCGTTGTTCGGGTCATCTGGACTCGCACCGCCGCTGAACCAAATTCTGCCGCCTTTGTGCTTCCTGCCCCCCCCTTCTCGAATCTGCTTTGCCCAGCTTTGGCATGTGGCATTATAGCTCTGGAGGTGAACGCGTTTGATGCAAAAAAATACATGGTCATCCACCCATTTTGAAACAGGTCCCATACCCCTGGCTCTGAAAATCTGCGCTCCTGCATCACCAACAATGCTGTAGCACTTGCACCCAGATCCCAGACCAAAACAGTCCATCGTGTCGATGGCAAAACTGTCAGGGTCCCTGAGTCTAACGACCATCCCAGGCCACTGCTCGGGCCTAATAGGGATAGTACGGTATGCTTCTTTGACGTCATGGATTGCAGCTTGAGATCCTGCTGGAAGCCTCAAGATAAGGAGGTAAACACTTTTAAACGTCTCCCAAGTGCAGGGAAAAAGCGCAGAGTTGATGGCACTGTTGACCAAACAAGGGGCTGATGGTGATTGTGGTGAGTGTGGGAAAGACAGGTTTTGCACGATTCTAAATTTTCCGGGCTTATGAGGCTTCGGAATAATGTTAAGAGGAGAAGATTGAAAAGGCCCCAGGATTTCCTCGACCTGGTTCCTGGAGAACGGGCCCATGTATTGTTCTTTCTCAAATTCCACTTCGATGATTCAGTCAAAGTCCGTGGCAAGCTTGTTGACCAACTGTTTGTTGACTAGGGTAAATGTGCGTAAAATTGCAGGGACTCCTGCATCAAAGCCTCTCTCGATATCTCATGCCAGGTTGGAGTAAACAGCGGTGAGGTTGGCTTGCTCCAACTCACGCTCCCATGCTTCTGAGATGTATAGTGTGGCGAACTTAAACCTTTTGTGCAAGATCGCACTTCTGAGCGCCGTGATCTCTTTTTCCACAACCTGAGCATTCGTGCTTGTGGTCGTGCGATTGGACTGCACACCCTCTTGGCTTCTGCCAATTGGTACATAGCTCTCTCCCATCGGGATTGATGAGTCTCCCTTGCTTGTTTTGAGTGATGTAAGCTTTTTGTCTGCTCCACAAGTCTTGAGCGGTGCAGTGCCAAATGTCGTGAGTGTGTCGACCGAGGCAAACCACGCAGGCAGCGTTGGTCAAGCTGGCCATGCCTGAGGAGGCTCCTGCATGGGATTGAAAAGACTCGCTGCCTTTAGGTTCTTTGTGGTGCTTAGATGCTTTGGCTCTTGGAGACTCTTTCCCATCACCAGGTGAGGTCAAGCACTTCCTTTTATAGCAGCCAGGGGTGGCCCATGCTTTTACCTCGCTCCTGATTGCGTTTAGGTCTGAGTGCGTGGTAGTGTTGCCAGCAATAGGTGGCATTACATTGGGAGAGGTGAGGGCATCCCCGTACAACATAAGGCAAGAAGGATAGCGTGAATATGGCGAGATAAAGCATGATAATGCATAAGGCAATAATGACCATGACACAATGTCGTTAGGATCATCATCAAGGCCACCGTTTGTAATGCAAGATCGAGAGGGGAATCACGATCAACAGTGCAAATTAAGGCTGACGAATCAAATCGTCATATGCAGAGGCCGGAAGAATTAATAATTCGAACCGGTGTTAGACCAGCCCCCATGATAAAGCGTGGGGGTGGAGGTAGGCAAATAAAGCAAGTAAAGCGCAGTATGCCAAAGGAGAGGTTTTTTGGGAGAGTTTGAGGTAGAGTAAAGGTGCGAGCTCGGTGAGCTTAACATTCTCTACTTGAACAATTTTTACTCACCAGCAATTGCCGTGCTTCTTTTTGCGTTGTAGACTTGGTCTTTTAATGTTCTGAGAACCCTATTGTCTATAAGGCCGATGTCAAAGATTCCCCCCTTAGGAGGGTTCTTGATCTGCCTGTGCCATTCCCATCTCACCCTGGCTTGATACAAAGCGAGTACTTTCAGTCTGTCGGTCCCTTCGTTGCATAGCTTATGGTTGGTCAGCCGAAAGAAAAAGGTATGCATGGCGTCAACCATGTTCCCTGGCCAATCTTCCTGGATAATGTTTTCCAGGAAATTAGTAGAAGCGATGCAGAGTTGATCCCAGGACAGATCCTTGTCTTGCATAGCTTTCCCTCTCGAACTTTTAAAATTTATGATGGGTTTCAGCGACAAAATATCATCCTCCTTAGCTAGAGTAAAAATCTCGCTGGAAGAAACAGATTCGTTTTTGGCGGCTTCAGCATGCCCTTCAGACATGAAGTAACTTAGCTCAATGTACTCGCGCTCCCTCAGTTTTTTTATAGCAAAGTGCGCAGGCAGGTATTTGATGACATCTGGGACAGGCATCCCCGCTATCAGGTTTGGGGCCTTATCTCCTTCTTCAGAAGACTGATTGCACGACAGCCTGGACTGCAGCGTGTTGTCATTGTTTGCATGTCTCAGCTCTTCTATTCTATCTTGTTGCCCCTGCGGCCTTGCAGCTGCTGATGACACCCAAAGTTTGGTCAGTAACAAATATAACTATAGTGTTACCGTATCGAAAGCTTGCGTTGGGCGTGCTAAAAGTGATGTGCGGAGTCCCGGGCAGGTCCCAGAGAACGCGCCTGTGAAAATGGGGAAAAGTCGGTAAGGGAGTCGGCAAGTGCAAAGCGCTAAGGTAAAGCGCCTATGAAAAAGCGGTAAGCGAACACGGCAATGTCAATGGCAAGAACACAGTATGCTTAGCAAGGTCTAAGCGTCGATAATGCCTGCCATAGCTGCAAGGCGCGAGTGTGTCGAAGATTAGCGAGAGTCTGCAACTGCCGATGAGTTCGACGTTGCTGACCGTAAATGAGATCTTGAGCATAAGGGAGACTGAAGAAAGGGGAGTAGTAAACTCTGGTCTATTGTTCTCTGTGCATGTACAAGTCGGTAAGTACTTTATATACTACAAGGAGTTCACCGTCGCCAGTGACCAACCATTGCCAAAGTGCGGTAAACTAGCAAATTTCATAAGGGTAGCTCCAACGGTTTCAGATCCCTACCGTCCATTCAAGAGCCTTAGCGACGCCAGGCGACAGATCACGAAGCTAAACCATCACTCCATCACTCCTCTGTCTGTCCAAAATGCTTAGCGATGTCAGGTGCCAGATCGAGGCGCTAAGCGGTGTCAGACGCCAAGGTCAAACGCCAAGCTGTCTGTCAGTTTTTGATAGATCATCAGGCTTCTCGCTAAGCGCTGTCATCAGTGACTGATGCCATCTGTCAGTTGTCATTCTGTCTGCCGTCGGCGCTATCACTGATTGGATCTGCTTCTTGCCATGCGTGGCCGTCAAATATTGCCAAAATTGGTTAGTTAGCACGTGCTAAGGTATCCCGGACCTGTGCCGTGTTGCCGTAGCCTGCCGTTGATGCGCTGATCCTGTATGGGG